>MQRK01236126.1:14440-28771 GCA_001938485.1 Girardia tigrina
ATATATTATTAAATTAATGAAGAAACATGTCTTTATTAAATTATTATTTAACCATTGGTCATGGGGTCAATTACAACCACAAAGAATAATTGGGAACAATTATCTGTGAAAGTAATTGTCTGATCTTGTAAAAAACTGTAACATATATGCTTTAATGGTGGTATTTGTAATGCAGGAATATGTAAGAAATGCGAAAGAAATGGAATGAATTCTTTCACTGAAGATAATGTGGTAAAATTTGACCCCAACAATGACCGTATGAGTTTAGCTTAACAGATAATTTATTTTCGAAATATTTGTTTCATAATTAATGATTTTATTTATAACATTTTAAATAGTTATGTAGTAGATTTGTCCTATATGTTTCTTTAGATTTCATTTCGTTTAAATTTAGTAATATTAGCTCACTGTAAACAACAATGTCTAATCATAAAGCTAAGATGTTCGCAAGTGAATCACTTATTTGATTTTTTTGTTAGTGATCCTGATGATAAAACCACGTCCACAGATTGAAATAATCCAGAAGAATTGCAGAATAGTGGTAGTAATGAAGTTTCAGAAATTGAAATTTTCAGCCTCCTTACAACAAATATTAAAAATCTGTTAAACAGCCCCTTAACAGAACAACTACCCCCAACATCCAATGTAAATCAAGTAGTAGCTGCTACCTTACAAATGCAAAAAAGATCAAAAATAAATTCGTTGCACTCCAGGAGTAGCTTCATGTCACACATTACCCAATTACATAATAAGACGGAAATCAGGTCCTAAAGCATATGCCAAATAAAGTGTTCGAAGAAAGATAGATAGATGAAAAGTGAATTCACTAACCGATTCATTGCTATTTTGCACCGTTGTATAGAATGTCTTTCGTAAAATTCGTCCTATATCTCAACTGATTATTTTTTTCAGCAAGGGCATCCTTTATTCTTGACAACTCAACCACTATGCGTTTATCAATTTGATTAAAAACTTCACGAGCTGCACCTTTCAGATAGAAAGGTTATCTTTGAATCATTATTTTATCTGACCAGCCATATGCCGATGCATACATATAGTAATCAGTCATAAAATCAACAAATTCAACTGGATCTCCTTCATATTGATTCACAGGACATCTCTGAAAGCTTGCCAAATCGTTATTTACTTCTCTATTTTCTTCAATCATGATTCTATTTCCAAGTTTTTTATTCCTTAAATAATATCTCGACACTTAAATATATTCTTTAACACAAATTAATATTTTCTTTAATAATTCGATCAATACTCAGCAAAATAATCTTCAAATCTATATATCCTATAGAATATTCACAATGATTGTGCTTTAATCGTTTCAGAAAGATATTTTTTGAATTAAATAGGAGGGCTCACCAAAAATATTATTTTGGGTATTTAAATTAAAATTCAGTTTTATCTTTGTTCTTATTAAATTTCTAATCTGACTCCAAAACGACCAAAAGGTTTCTTCCAACAACAATATATAAAGAATGAACACAAGTCCCTTTGATATACTTTATTTGCAAATGACAACTTGAGCAAAAAGCTTAAATCGAAACTTTAACAATAAATCAATATTTTGAAGCACACTCAACCAGCACAAACCAATATCGATTTAGAACGAGCAATATCTGAAAATCAAGATCAAATTTTTCTCCTTTACAGTTTACTAGTTTTCTGTTGATAAAGAAAAATTAAATAAAGAAAGATTACCTTAAATCATAATAAATTTTAAAGATTTAATAGAATCCGCCAGTATAATTTGTCGGTATTTTTGGTTTCTAATTTTTGATTCATTTCGTCTCGTTTAAATACTAAATATTTCTTATTTATCAAATTGAAGCGATAAAACAAATAAAAAAATTAAAATACTATAAAAATTACAAAATATATATTTTTTTAAATTACTTACATTATTTTAATACTAAATTCTTATTTTATTAAAAATTATTTTTAAACATTTAAACCAATATTTTTAATTGAAAGATTTTAAATAAGTATTCTAGAACACTAGCAATATTGTTTAAATTTTATTGTTGTTAACAATAAATTGTTAAATCACTTATTATGAATTATAATAATTCTTATATTTTCAATACTAAAACAATAAATGCTAACAACAATTAATGATCTAAAACATATTTTACCTGATGATTCCTTCGTGGCTTTCAATTTTAGCAATAATTTTCATATGTTTTCCCTTTTCACCAAGAATAGCGCGGATTTCGTCTATAGCTGCTCCACTCCTAATAAAACTAGCAAAGACCATATCTAACTAAAATTTCAATAAGAAAATAAGTATTATTTTGTTCACTTCCTGATCTGCCGCAAATATTAAATCTTGCTTATCCTTTTCAGAAACGGCCGGTAAATCGACACTTTGACCAGGTAAGTTAATACCCTTTTTGGATCCTAATTTCCCACCATTTTCTATTACACATTTTATTTCAGTAGGCCCTAAGAGATACATAAAATACGAACTATTAATTGTTAAATATTAAAATTATTTTAATGTCCTATGAAATTTACATTAAAACGTGTTTGTCTTTCAGTGTACTAAAATTATTTTTTCTTTTATAATTTTGGTATCGCGTTTATGTTATTACATAACGTGTTTTTCCAGTGATACTCTCCTTTTACAGTTAGCTATGGAAAAGTCAACTGTACATAAGTAGGAATTTGTAAAGAATTCCTTTGTATGGAAATGTATAAATTTTGTACATCACAGAACAATGTTTTCGATGATTGAAAGTATATCTGAAATCATTTTTTTAAAGCAGGAAAATATTTTAACCTTGTAATAGATGTTTATTAGATTGAATGAAATGTTAAGTTTACTAATATGTCAAAGACATTTTATAAATTTAAAATTGCACGTCAAAAATAAAATATTTTTGTCTAAATATTGATGTTTTTGAAAGATTTTTTTGTCACAAAATTCTGTGTTATGGGAATTTAAGCTTTGTATGGTGCTGGCCTTCGGATAGGGCTATAGAGGCCAGCACTCGTTTCTCGTGCGGGAAGCATCGGCCGATTCAATGTCGACTGACCCTCGATTGGATCCAACTGGCACCGGTTGGCTTTCCGTCATCGGTCAGACTTGGCGTAGCTTCCCGAAACGCAAACTCGTACTCATGCAGCCAGGAAAGTTCAAGACAGTTTGCGATCGACCAAGCCCACCGACTGTCAAGCTGAAAGAGCGACTGTGGCGACTACATGAGTGTGCCGGGCACCATCGAAATGTATGAGGCTGTTGCGTTGGTAGACCGGCCGATTGAGGCCGCTGCTACACAGTGCGGGTCGAATTATGACCAGTGAAAATTTCATTGTGACAAAAATAAAATCGAATCGTCACATATTTATTTCAGTAAATTACAAAATTGTGCCCCATTACTCAATATTATTCAAACAAAATGTAATTTTCTTTACACAAATAATAAATTTTCATTTTTACTCGTTTGTTTTTAATACTCGAGCACCACAGTTTGTTTTTTAAGTTCTTAAAATAAACTATCAAGTTGAAAAAAGAAGTATGTTCGATATGATTTTGTTTAGAAACACAACGATACAGTGTTATGTTTATATGGTTTTTAATATTAGAAGTTGTAGTTATGATCGTAAAATTTTATTAATGACGTCGCACATAAATTTAAACAAATTCTCATCTCGTTTTCTTTAAATACTTTCATAATTGGTATTTTCGTTTCTCCATTTCTAAACAAAAATTTCGTTTCTTAGTGAATATTAATGAGACTTATTTATTTTAATATTTTATCACAAACGTCATAGTACAAAAATTTACGAGTTTCTCATTTATTTATGTTATATTTGTTGTGTTTGTTATGGTTAAGATCTTTATTAACAGTTTCAAAAACGAGGTATCGTAATTTATTATACCATATATCAGTGCTTCAACTAGCAAAAGTTTCAAAATATTTATAAAGAAATGGGGAATATTTTTCAAATAATACGAATCACTAATAATTGATGGCGCGGCCGCGTATATAAATTAGTTGTAAAGTACCACCAGACTATTTTAAAATTAATATAATTAATAATAAAAAAAAGTTACACAAACATTGATAACGTAGATAAATTTCGGTAAAATTTTGAAAAAATCATAATAATAAAAATTAAAATTATTACAGGGTTTCCAGAACTTTAGTCAGTCGTTTGCAATCATTAGTCAACTGTTTAAAATCATTAGTAAACTGTAAAATCTATTATATAATTGAAATTTCAGTATTTATATTATAGATATAACAATATAAGTCATTAAAAGAATCTTTTCTAATTTACTCATGATTTCCACAAACCAGAATGAAAATCGTAGTTTTTAAAACTCAAAAAGAGTAATTTCTGAGGAAACAAAAGAAATAAATATTCATAGGTCTTGGTCGGAACCAGCATAACTTCAATTGCCAATTTCTTAGGTCTTCTGGTATCAACGTTTAACCCTTTCCAGCCCATTGTTGCCATATGGCAACATATTTGAAAAATTAAATTACAGTTATCTCTTTTACCCAATTTAAATTTTACACATAGTAATAGTTTCTAAAAAGTCTAATAGATGACACTACATATATTAGAATGCAATAAAGCGCGATTCTCACTTGTTTCTTAGCAAATAAAACAACAATAAAAAAAAATTTTTCTTCAAAAATAATAATTTGGGTTATTTAATAAAATAGTAAAAAGATAAGGTTCAAAGGGAGATTTTAAATGAAAACCGATAGGTGGTGATTTCAAATTAAAATTTTGCAATTCGCATAAGCAAAAAAATCGTGACTTGTTGGATACAGATCCTCTATTAATATTGAATACACTCAAAAATTAAGTTTTTGGTGAAATCGGGATTGATGTAAATGCTAGTACAGGTGTGTTAGTCGCGTTTATGCCACTTTCATTATCAGCAAGATTCAATTCATATTCAATTCAATTTATTAATGAAAATAGTACACATTTATAAACAAATTTCTCTTTAATTTAATCAATTCACCAAAATCCATTTATTAAATTTTTCTTTTAATTTAATTTGTAAAATTTAACTTCTAATTATAAAATTTATTTTTAAATTATATTTTTTAAAATTATTTTTAAATTATATATATAAAATTTTATCATAAAACTATTAAATTTTCATTTACAAAAAGCACTTTATTAGAAGACAAAGGTTCTGCACGAAAATATATTTAATAAAACTTAACTATAAACACACATTTATCGGTTATATACCGAATAAAAGGAGAGTCAAAGGTGAACTCTGTTCTCGACACCATCGATACAAATTTAGAAATATTCTAAATTGGTTGATTGCGTAATATTTATTTAATTAATGTAAATTTAATTTTGTAATATCTCACACACTTTATTTAAAAAATTATTTCAGTATCAGTACTAAATCAAAAGGAGGAAGATTCTAAACGGGAACCTCACCATATGTCACTGTTTCAAATGCGAGAATCCGAAATATTTCTGTTGCTGCTGCAATGAACAAATACTGAATGATTTACCATAAAATGCATAACTCTACAAGTGACTGGTGAAGATTTTAAACAATGTATTATTGGAATAACGAAGTCATGTACTACTAAAGGTATAATTGATTCGACATTCATTATGGATAATGCGAGAATTCACCATTATAAAGGTTTGAATGATATAATCATGAATGACAATCTTAATATGGTTTATTAACCTCCATACTCTCTATTTTTAAATCTTATTGAAAATGTATTTACGGCATGGAAAAATAATGTTATTCATTCACATGAAAGTCAATTGGAAGTGTTGATCTCTTCAACATTAAAAAATCCAATTACAACAAATTTTTAAATGTTACAACGATTTGATAAAATTTCTAAATAGTGTGAAAATTATCTCAAAACTGAATGGAAAATCTGTAGGCATAATAATTTTTCTGTTGGATTTAGTTGTTAAATTTCTGAATTTTTGTTCGATTTGGTCTGTCGGTTTCAAATATAACATTAGTAAAAATTACTGTTGGCTAATGATTGCAAACAGTTGACTAAAGTTCGGTAAATAAGGGTTTCATGATCTTTAAATAATCGTGGCAGTTAATTAACTAAACGGAAATAAGAAATTTTTAAATTTTAAAAATAAGAAATTTTTAAATTTTAAATAAGAAATTTTTAAAAAATCTTTTGCATTTTTTAAATATAAAAATCGCCTCCATATTATTCATGACTGTCAGTACAGAAATAGTTATGCTTTGTGTAGCTGGTACTGAAGTATAGGATGAATCTCCCAATACATTTCGACCTTTACTATGTTGGTTACGGCTGTAAACATCACTTCATCAATAAAGATTAAGTTTTTGTTATTGTTATCTGTTTCAATACTGCGATATGAATGAGCGTATTCCTTCCTGAATCAATAGCCATTAAACTTATGAAGGTATTTACCTACACTAGTTGTAGAAAACAAAATGCCAAACACGGATGGAACCGAAGAACTGAAATCTTTAGATGTTGCTACACAATCCTGGCCCACAAGCAACATCAAAGACTCTCATTTCTAAACTTAGTTTAAACGTTCATAAATAATTTTTAACTCTTGTATTTATGATTTGATACTTTTTGCTAAAGCATTTACGATAATGCTAAGATCGAATACGCTAAACAAAGTGAAATTAAATTTCTTAAATTTTAAAAATTTACAATTTCCTTATAGTTATTTATTTGATAGCAACAAATATTTAATAGGTCGTAAAATCCCACATATTGAGGTAAGTAAATTATGAGAAGGACATTGTAAGTAGTTGAGTAAAATTAAACATAAATTGTGAATGATACTGTAAAAGAAAACATAATTAAAAATCAATTCAGAATTTCTTATAACTTAATTATAACATTCAGCGTTTAATACATAAAAATGTAAAAAACAGTTTAAAAATATTTTTTGAATATAAATAATATAAGTAATTCGAATATTAAGTAAAAAATAAATTAGAAAAATATCCAGAAAGTCGTGCGTAAAAGCAGAGCTTCAATCAATTATTAATGAATAAAAACGATCCTTACCCACACTCTTAATGATCAGACTTATGAGACCGTCATCAATGTAGATTCTTTTATCGGTCTTAACTACTTTAGTGATATTTGGATAATCGACATAGAGATAGTTTTCATCACAGTTGTCCTTGAATCTCTCATCCGTTACTACGGTGATCAGCTGCCCAGTTTTCAGTTCAACCTCAGCAGTAGCACTCTAAATCAATTCAGTAACAAATAGGTACTTGTTTTTTTTAATGGTAAATATTAATTTAATATTAATAAAGCAGCATCTGTTAGAATAACAATATTCAGATAATTAAGGGTTTCGTTAATTGAAAATAATAAGCCTCCCCGACTGTGAAGAATAACTGTGTATACATAGTAAACTAAGATGTACAGCATTGGCCCACATAGTAGTTAATAATAGACTCTGTTAGATTTTCATAGGGTGGGAACCTCAAAAATAAAAAAGGCTCTGATCCTCTTAAACGGTTTTAGATGGAGAGTGCGAGCCTTCAGTGCAAGGATACGTTTAGTTTTCCTCTAGAAAATTACTAATCATGATCTCTTGTACTGTGTCTTGTAAAGCTTTGGTAGTATATGCACACTTAGTGCAACTGGGAAGGAACGTTTGAATACTCTTCTATCCATTATATTATCCAACCACAAACACAAAACCTCGTTCAGAATCAATCCTTAATAGCTCTCGTCACTAGTACCAACAAACACTGGCACATCAATATTTACAATTGGATTCAAAGTATCTATGTCTTTCGTCTGAGATGCTTCTTACATTTACGGTTCTATGACTTTCAATAAGATTTATTCGATGATCAATTTAATTTTATAACGTTTGTGACATTTCTCTATGATGCGTATATAAGCACCACCACCCCTCTGTCGCTCATGTACCAAATTCAGATGTACATTCTTTATTTGTCTTAATTCATTCTGTTCAGTGAATTGCTTATAGCAAAAAGGAATGTATAGCTTATTCTCGTGATACGCGGACGAAGCATTTTCTGATATTCATTTCCTTGTTCCAAAGTCTCTTTAAGTTTTACAGTTACAGTGCTTTTAACCAGATGTTTAACTTTATCATCGTTGTCAATAACCTTTGTCGGATAAAAGCATTCTCTATATTCTGCCAAGTAATCTTCGTATAGAGAACAACAAGCTCTTTCGTCACTTGCTTTTTATGGCCTCCGACCTTTTGGTTATTCTAAACCAGTTTAGAGTTTAAAACTCTTCAATTCTTACACTCCTTCCTCTTATTGTATTCATAGAATACAATACGCCACTTATCTAGAACCACTCATGTCAGGGTTCAAACAATCGATAGTTTCCAATTAGGAATTCTATCAATCTTGGTTTTTCTATGTGTTAAACTGTTATGGAAAGCTAGTAACCGTGTAACGCCTTCATGGATGTTGTCCAACATCCGTTTTTATAATAGATTGTATGGAAATGATCTATTTGATCAGTTTCCTTTTCAATAACAATGGAACTTGGTTACATTGATGTGTGGGTTAAAACTATTACAAAAACTTGTAAAAACATATTAAAACTATTAAAACTTTTCTAAAATTGTGCCCGTTTCTGTTGATTAATATCGCAGTAACAGCTACCCTAGTTGTCAATATACTGCCAAAATAAGAGAATTACTTCACCTATTTTATGACGGTCTTACCACACTTAACTTGTGATATTTCCGTATCCGAATCGTGAGTATGTCACATGACTTATTCGCACATATAGTCAATTCCAATTCGCAAAATGTGTTCCTCAATATATTCAGATTGCTACAACAATGTCGATATCGGAATCAATATTGCGAAGATCATTTGAATATGCCAATATATTGACCTGTATTTCTGCATCACTATCGTCAATGAGGGTTATTCCGCCTGCGAAACATTTTTATAAAGCTATTTTAATGAATTCCTTAAAGACGAAGTTAAATAAACAAGGCATCATCATACATACCTGTATGACTCCTCTTTCTATGAAAAAAAAATCACTACTCCCAATAGAAGCAACAAATTTTTAATTAAATTCTTTAATCAGGAATTGCACTTTATCGTTAAGACCGAATCTTTAAAGGGCTTCCCGCAAAACTTCCGGTGGGGAACTATCAAAAACCTTTTTCAGAAAGATGAAGATGACATATACTTTCGGATTTCTATATTGACTTTCGTCTTGCATATTTCATACTTATGATATCTAGAGTATCATTTTTAGACCGGAAGCAATATTTCCAGGCATCTAGGCTTTCTTTCGTCATTGATGAGTTTCTATTTACGAGAATTTGTGCAGAAATCTTGTTTACTACTTCCAAAAAGAATATACTTCTATAATTATTCGCATGTGTTTATATGTATGAAGATCATATCATCTGTGACGATTTTGAATGGCAATGATAAAAGATATAATACGAAATTAAAAAAATAAATCTGGTGTTTAAATAAAGCAAATAAATGGTGAACTTTTGAAAAACAAGAATCAATGTTGATGTAATTTTTTATAAATAAATGTTAATTGGTGCATTATCACTTTTTCTCTTTTTTTTCACACGACTGAAAACTTGCGAACAATGCGATCGATCAGATCGGACTCTTCACCGTATCACTCAAGGGAGCGTGGAACTCCTGTCGGCTGTTGCTAGAGCCAGTACCTGAACTAGATTCAACCGGTTGTCACATGATCGAACCGAAACCTGGGCTTTCACGGAGTGCTCGAACTACATATCTGACTGGTGACACCCCGCTTGTTCAAGAGGTGATGGTCATCACAACTTGGTCCGGAGGCCAGCACTTCATTATCATTCTAGTGTTTAAGCATTTTTAAAATAGGATTACAAAGCCTATTTTTCTGCGTAAATTTTCTTTCGACCTCATTTGAAGCTGGAGGACGCCAATTGGAACATTTATGTGATTGAACATAAATTTCAAGTTTTGTTTTGTTATTTCTTTTAGTTGTTGACAAAAAAGTAGTTATGATAAATAAAATGCATTGATATAATTCTATTACTTATATCTATCCTGGTATTACGTTAATTTTAAATGAAAGCACACGTTATAGAAGTATACATTTCGTTTTATACATTTTATTTGGTTATTAATTTTAGATTCTGATTTTTAATAGGGAATTTTCAATTCAATGCATATCATTTTTTATTAAGTGGAATGGGCTTCAATATATTTTATAAAAAATTATCTGATCTTTCTTATCAGTTACCCAGAATTCGACATGCATATTGGATCAATAAATTTCGCGTAAAGTCCATTTATTTATTATTAAAACATTAATTTTCTCAGGTAGGAATTTTTCGGATCCCCCAAAATAATTGGTCACCCTAGTCATACTTAATGCCTTTCTTGAAGACACATCTCCTCCAGTATATATTCTTGTGGATAGTGTCATTTATTTAGTATCAAATCCCGGTATTAATCGCCTAATTATCGGAATAATAGTGAAATGCCATTCTATCATAATAATATTACTCCTTTTATCAAACCGGATCGAATCTCAGGTCCTTTTGTATCGAGTGCGATCGCTATCGGTCGATAATTGTTCCCGAATGACATTGAGATTTGTCTCACTAAATCAATCGTTTCTTTGTGGTACTCATAGGACCCATGGGAAAAATTCAACCGGGCAATATTCATTCCAGCGTTCACCAAATTCCGAAGCATTTCTGGAGATTTTGAGGCCGGTCCTGAATTTTACAGCTTTCTATGAGATTGTTTTCTAATATAAATTCTATTTACCCAATGTACAAACGATGCCTGTGTTTCGAGCAAACGAAGGTTCACTGTAAACGTCTAAGAAACATGTATGTTCTAAAGACGATCGAGCTGCTTCGATGTGAAGTTGTTGTCTTTGGACAAAATATGGAGTTTCTTGAAACTGGGAGGTCATAATTGAAGATTGATTGAAAGATTTATTTGAACGTTTTGTTTATATGCAATTGATAACCCAGGAGATCATTAATTGATAATGAAAATTTATATATCGATTAATTTGGATTCATCATAGTATCAAACTCAATTAAAATAAAAAATAATCATGAAACTTGTGACTATATTTTTATACTGTTAAATAATAAAGATAATTTAATTTTCTCTTACCATAATTAAAATAAATTTAATTTTTATGTCACAAAATATAATTCATTATTCGATTTGTTGCACAAAATAACTTTGTAGAAAGACTGATGTGTTGGTTTATAAAGTAATGAATTGAAAAAATAAGAATAAAAAAAATTTATATATGACAATGCAACTAAAAATTTGAAAGTTAACTTTGGCATTTTCAAGAGACACCACAATGTGTTTTGTGCTTTGAGGTTATGATGTCCACTTTTTTAAAGTCAAAGAGACTCTCGAAAACGAGGCATAAGAAAACTATTAAAAAGGTCGCATAATTATTCATTCTTCACGAAAATATAGCTTTCTGATGTGCTTGACTCAGTTCACATTCCTTATTCAAATGAAATCAGAAAGTTGATGAGGAATCTATACTGACTCAACATTCCTCAAGAGTAGATCCTTAGTCATCATTTTATGAACATTTGTTTTCACAACTACTCTGTTTTGGTTCTACAGGAAGTGAATTCAAAATCAGACCAAAGAACAAAAAGAAACTAAAACTTAAAAATTTAAATTTAAAGATAAAGTAAAATTTTCTTTTTATTATTATTATTAATTATTTATAAAAAAAGTTATTGCAGATCATGTGTGACGAAAAAAAGGAATTTATAAATTTTTATGTAATTTTTTATGAGTTATTTGTAATCATGTTAGTTGTGGATTTACAAAAAAAACGTTGTTTGAATGAAGTTGAACAGAAAGCGGTAACTCCGCAGTGTTATTTGAAATTTACAAAGAAATAAATGTTGTTAAATGACTTGATGTTTTCTTCCATGTTTATTTGATAAATTTTGCCGAGCAATTTTTCTATACTGTGGCATTGGCGACGTCGACCGCCAGCCCACATGGATCGAGCTGTTTGTTCGAGGGACGCGCTGAGATTGTTCAGCGATTGTGATGGCGGCTGGCGTGATCCATAAAATCCCACTAATTATAGGTTCGTGCACCGAAGGAGGTGAATACTTACCCAGATTGTGGGATTATGTCGCAATGGCGATAAAAATTACGAAAGAGATACTGCCCTCGTTAGGGCCACAATTGTTGATTATTGTTACTGCATACGAGCAATGAATTATGAAAACATACTATATGGTATGAAAGTTCTCTAACAATCACACGGAAGTTATCTACCAAAACTGCATATGCAGTTTCTATCATCCTCGGCTTTTTTACTGGTCTGATCCAACTTTTTCATGATCCAGTGAAATTTATCTGAAATGCCTTCTACTAAGGAAACAAAATTAACTTAAAATAAAATTTAGGGACAGTAACACGAAGTTTTAATTTTATGTAATTGTAAAATTATTCATGAGGAGAATATTAGGAATTTTAACTCGCCGCACACAATTGATACACTCATTTTATGTGTCGATAGGTATTCCGAGGTCATCATATATGAGACAAACAAATGCGTGCAGGTTTGTTACATGATGCTTTATAATCATTTTTAGTTAGTATGAATAGAAAACCTCATTCTCATGGAAGTCATTTTAATTAATTTCAGGACACACAAAGTTCTTTTTAATTTTCTATAATTACGTTTAAATAAATAGTGTAATATATATAAAATATCAATTTTTTATCTAGGTAAAAGAGACGATTCCGAAAAAAACGTATAAAAATATCATCAAAAAATATTCATCCTCGAGAACATTGACAAATGTCTGTTGTCGGAGAATATTGACTACTTCAATAGTCTGAATTTAACCTTTGGTTTTAACCTTTAAATTTAACTGTTTTCTCGATAACTGTTCACATTTTTTCTTGAGAATTTGTTATCTCGATATATTTGTTTTTTTCTTCTTGATATCTTCCATACCGTTCCCCGGCAAAATAGCGCCAATAATTATCAATTATTAAAATTTCATTTTGTATATTATTTGTTGTGTATTATTTATACGGATGGGGGAAGATCAGCAAGAAGCAAATTCGATCGATTTCCAATGGGGAGTGCCCAAAGGGATCGCCAGGAAGTGACGATTTCGAATAACGGGACCGGCGGGTCAGCGGTTTGATTTCGGAGGGGATTCAGAAAATTGGGATGGACGGCGGTCGGGGACTCCAGGACGCTCCACTGTTGGTGTTCGATCGTGGATGCATCTCGACGTGTTTTATCAGAGCAGACAGAGACGGAAGATTCGAGTTCATGGACGTGTATATTCTGTTCTCGGAGAGGATCTCGAGGACCATTCGTGCTGGTAGCCGAGAGCGTGGACGGAGGGGCGTTGATGGCGCTTGTGCTCGGTAGGCTGTGACTCGGGCAGTGAGTTTGCGCGGTGAAAGCGCCTGGGCTTTGCGACAATTTTAAGAACAAGCATAAGAAAATGGCGACAGCGATCTCTGAGCCCCCAATCATCAAAGATGACAATAATCCTCTAATTAAATTTTAACACTTGAAAAGCTTCAAAGTTTCCTAATGCTGTCGTGAATCACGTCTCAGTCATTCGCATTTGCAAGCAGTGCAGGGTTATGAGCACCTTCGGATTCCGGGAACATTTAGCAGGCTTAAGATCCGATAGGTTATTTCAGCTTGTTCACAGAATATGGTTACATTAAATTCTCTGAAATATCTAATTATTATTTTACTTAAAATATCTATCAATTTTATCATTTAATTCAGTGACAGTCACTGCAATCAGTAGTTATTAATCAATTTTATTGATTGTCTGATTTCTTTATTTTCAAACCTCCGTCCACTTTATTGTATCAGCTGGTTTAGTTTGGAAATTTGTTGATTATTCATCAGGTGATTATCTGTTTTTTTATTAATTAACTTATTATATTAATAAAGATTTTGTCGGTGTGAAGCAGTGCTTTTTTTGTAAAAAAATAGGTGCCGGTACTAGGGTGAGCACATTTCTGTTCTGCCATTCAGGGATGCTATTTTTGAAGTGGACGAACGAGAGTGCCGAAGGCACCTGAGCGCGAGCGTCGAAGACGCTAAGCTACTCGCGAAAGAGGGGATTCTGAGGCGGAGCCCCAGCCGCCAATGCATTTTCAGGTATTTGGCTTGAAAAGGAGCTCGTTTTTGGACCATAAAAAAACTAATTTGTCAATTGTATTTTTCAAAAAGAAAAAAGTAAGCGAATTTTAAAAAATCATGTTTTTTGCTTGTGAATGGTAAAAACTAAAAAGACTGGTGATGCAGGAACATTATATCAAGTTTT
>MQRK01236135.1:393-11759 GCA_001938485.1 Girardia tigrina
GAGAATTTGTTTTTTGAAAATCCATGTAAACATATAGTGATTGATCATCATTTTTGAAAAACGTTTTTATGCAACTAGTTAAAATTACAAATATGAAAAATATTTTATCGATTGTTGTTGAGCAATACAAACCATTGATTGAATTCGTAAAATTCAATGGCAAATTTATATGAAAACTATGAATCTGAAATCATAGAAATATCTTTTGTTAAAGAATTTGAAAAAAGAGAGAGAAATAGATAATATTTCCTGATGAAACTATTGAGAAATTGAAATAACATACCAATCAAAATTTTTAAACCAAAGCATTTGATGTAATAAATTAGTCTTAGTAGAGAACTAAAAAAGATGCTTGAAGCATATGGTATTGTACCAACTACTTCTAAATTCCGTAGTGTTGCGTATCATGCTTATCTATATTCAAATTTACAAACTTATATACTTATCATATTATTATTTATTATGTTTAATTATAAAATTATTTATTACATGTTTATTAGCACATTATTATACGAGGTTAATATTTATATTGTTATTTAAGGAGGTTATTTATATTATATGATACAATATTTCATATATAATTTTCATAAAACTATTACATATAATATTTTTTATAATAAATAATATTAAAAAATCTATATTGATTTTTAAATATAAAAGAAATAATAATTAATTTAAGAATAATAATAAATTCGACTTGAAAAATGCTTTTTTTCTCGACTTCTCATCCAAGTAAAGGACGAAAATCGACTCCAACGAACACAAGCACTCGAACGAATCCTCTCGAAACTCGATGAACGCGATCAATTTTTGATTATTAAAATTGTTAATTCTGGCAATTTTAATACAGTGGACGATCCTCTTAGCCGCATAACATCAATGTCTAGTAATAATTCGTTCTTGCATGACCAAGAATTGATTGCCATAATTCACAACAACATGGGACATCCAGGTATTAGCCGTTTGACCCATTATTTGGAGAAACAACTTTAGAGGTCATGTCTACGTAAGGAAGTGGAAAAATATATTGGTTCGCGCGAAATTTGTTCAAGGATGAAAGTTCCACAAGGAAATGTAATCCACGCGACAAGACCATAACAGAGAATAGCAATTGATTTTATGGGACCCAAGCATTCAACTACGCGGAAAGTTTACATTCTCACGATCGCCGATGAATATAGTCGGTACCCTTTCGCATTCCCATTACCATCCATGACAACCTGATATGTTATTAATTATTTGACAAGTCTTTTTACTATTTTTAGTCCACTCAGCTTCATACACAGTGATCGAGGGGCTCAATTTGAGTCAAGTGAATTTTCCGACTTCCTGCACCAATGGAACATCGTGCGTACTCGTTCAATTCTATCCCATCCGCAAGGGAACGGGCAGATAAAATGCATGAATTGCACAATATGGAAAACAGTGCAGCTGTGTCTTTAACAATTAAATTCGCATTCATCTCAGTGAGAACCCCAGCTGAATATGACACTTATGAACATTCGTTCATATCCTTCTAGAGCACTCGATTGCAAAACGCCCCACAAACTTTTATTTACATTTCGTCCGCGATCAACATTGGAAGAGATGGACGTCTTTGTGGAAGCTCCGACTATACCATTTGTGTTTCCCTGTGGCTGGCGACAGGACAAGAGGTACTTCTAAAAAAGCAACACGCCCAAGGGAAAGTGGGAAAAGTTATCGTCCAAAAAGTAGTTTCTCCTCAAGTAATTAAAGTGAAATTCTAAACAGGAAGAATAGATACGATGTCGGCTCGTTATTTATCAAGGGCGGCGACGGATGCAGATAGCAACGAGAAAAACAATGATGGGAATCATATAGTGCGACCAGAAGAACAAGTGGATAAAACATTGGTTGAAAGTTATATTGACCACCAACATGAGGATTATAGTAGACAAACCACAACGCGAAAGACGCGATCCGGAGTGGATGA
Source organism: Girardia tigrina (assembly GCA_001938485.1). Lineage (NCBI taxonomy): Eukaryota > Metazoa > Platyhelminthes > Tricladida > Dugesiidae > Girardia > Girardia tigrina. The sequence continues at coordinate 2,348 of MQRK01236135.1, forward strand.
AAGACTATGTGAATTTAAAAAAATTGTGGGTGAATGTGATATATTTGTTTTCTTTTTAGATCGTTGTACTTATTTGTATTCATTCGGAATAAATCATTTTCGATTACTTCAACTCCTTTATTTAAATAAATATAAATAAATAAATATATATAGTTAAAATAAAATGAAATGAAAATATAGATAATTCATGTAAAAGAAAAAATGATTGATGTGAAAGAAATAAATATATGTATCGACAAGTTAAATAGAGAAAAATTGAATTTTCAAAAACGGTATAAAAAAGGCACAAAAATTTTATATCAAAAGCTTTAAGCTTTGGAAAAGAAGAGTTTGAAAATAAGAAAAAAAAAGAAGAAAGAATTCTATTTGAAGGAAAATGAGATTTTAATTAGCAATCCCCCGATTCACACTAATTGATAGTTTATATAAAAGTACAAAACATGATCGCAAAAGAGTCAAGGTGTAATCGATTCGTGAACCTGATTCACCTTAAATAAACTGTTTATATAGAGAGTGCAAACAACTGATCGTAAAAGGTGCAATCGATTTGTGAAACTGTCTATAAAAGAGAGTGCAATCAGATAAGCAGACAGATAATTTTTCTTGGATACATGCATAATTTGAAAATAATCACAGTACTTATATATAACATATTTAAATTTTATTTAATATTTCTTATATTAATATTTTCTTATATTTAAGAACGCCATTAAAATCAAATTTTATTGTTGCAATATATTTCGGTGGATTTTCCACCATTTTCAGGCTGAATTAACAACAATTTCGCTGTCTTATATGTAGCAAATTGATGATTGTGCAAACATCTCGCGTAATAACTAATTAAATATTTTCAACAACGTGGAAGATAGACTTGTTTGTACATTAATGGACGAATTAAGTGATTTAATCAATAATGCCTCACAAGTAAGTCTTTCCCAATAATTTTTAAAATTACTGCACAATTTTTTAAAATTAGTTGTTTTGGTAATGAAAATGAATTCATATTTTCCTTTGACATTGCAAGTCTTTTCACCAATGTCCCATTGATGTAAACAATTGATCTATGTTGTGATTTATGGAAATGTAATAGTGGTGAGCATGATAGTCTTGATGAGTATGCTTTTCGTGAATTACTTAATTTTGCAACATCAAATGTTCATTTTTTGTTTAATGATAATTGGTATAAACAGGTAGATGGTGTTGCCATGGGTTTTCATTTGGCACCAACACTTGCATCCATTTTTCTGTCTAACATTAAAAATAAAAATTACTTGTTCACGAGTGTTAGAACTTTAGCTTATAAACGATATGTTGATGATATTTTCTTGTTTTCAAAGAGCATAAAAATATGTTGCCGTTTTTAGCTTATATGAATTCCATTCATTCTAATATTGTTTTCACGGTTGAGCTTGAGAAGAATGGTGTTTTACAGTTTTTAGATTTGTTAATTGAGAGAAAAGGGAGTCGTTACGAGACAAAGATTTATAGAAAGAAAACAGATACAGGGCTATATACTACTACTAAAAGCTTCTGTGAACCTAAGTACAATAGAAGTATGATAAAGGGTTTGTTATTTAGGTGTTGATCTCTATCATCAACATATGAAAAAAGCAGATACAAGAATAGATAAACTAACAGAACTATTGCAGAAAAATGGTTATTCAAAATCATTTTTAGAGAAATTAACTAATGAGACGATAGATAAATTAATGAATAAAGAACATGAGGATAAAGGCGAATTAAAACCCGATAAATTATCTAATGAAAATTCTAATATTGGATATACGCTAATCGTTCCTTATTCAGAAGGTTACAAAAAATTTAAATCGTCTATTTTAAAATCAATCGATAGTAAAAATTTGAATTTAAAAATCATTTCTAAATCTTACAAAATTCAAAGTATATTCAGTAATAAATCTCGTACTTCTTTGAGTTTATGTTCCAATCTGGTTTATCAATTTTCGTGTAATGGGTGCAACGCTACATACATTGGAGAGACATCTCGTCATATCTGTAAACGGATTCAGGAGCATGGACGATTGGGTAATGGGACTAATATTGCTGGACATATGATGGGTTGTAAATCGGAGGTGAAAACAATTAATTTTAAAATATTGTGCAGTAATTTTAAAAATTATTGGGAAAGAGTTACTTGTGAAGCATTATTGATTAAATCACTTAATCCTTCCATTAATGTACAAACAAGTTTCTCTTCCAATTTATTGAAAATATTGGATCTTGTTTAAAATATGCCCCCAGGGGCATATTTTTTAGTTGTGTAATTTTAGGGGCGTACTTTTTAGTTGTGTAATTTTAGGGGTGTACTTTTTAGTTGTGTAATTTTTTAAAACAAAGGGGATTTTGAAATCATCAATGAAGTGTGGCAGTTGCGGCGAGGTAATGACCTGGACAGCTAAGCAAAGTGTTATAGACCAATATGTCTGGAAATGCCAAAATAAGAGCTGTTCAAAATACAAAACAACTTTGTCAATAAGAACTAATTCTTTTTTGGGCATTTCCAGAATCAGTCTTCAAACATGGATAGATTTGCTCTACAGATGGAGCAATGAGGAATCAATTGTGGCGATTCAACGGTCTTTAACTGTATCAACGCCCACCCTTATTAAAATATTCAAAACCATAAGAAAATGCACTTTTAAATATTTTGAAGCTAATCCTGTGAGACTGGGCGACGAAAATGTAATCTGTCAAATCGATGAAAGTCTTTTTTGCCGCAAACAAAAATATCATCGTGGCAGAGTTGCTAACCATAAGGTATGGGTATTTGGTATCGTAGATACATCTTTTATTCCGGCGAGAGGCATATTGCGAGTGGTTCCAAACAGATCTGCGGCTATTTTGAGACCCATTATCTGTGAAGTAATATTGCTGGGTACAACTATTCACAGTGATGAATGGAGAGCATATTCCAATTTAAATGCTCTAGGATATTATCATGGTACAGTTAATCATTCGATTAATTTTGTAGATCCTAGAACCGGGATTCACACACAAAATGTTGAATCTTATTGGAATAAAAACAAAACACGGTGCAAGAAAATGAAAGGAGTCAAAAAAGAATTTTTGCAGGATTACCTTAATGAGTTTATGTGGCGAGACAACATTTCTGGAGATTCTTTTGAAAAATTGATGAATTTATTGAAAAATTATTTTAATGATGAATAAATTTCATAATTTTGTATTGTGTTTTTATTGTATTATTACACGGGGCATATTTTTTAGTTGTGTAATTTTAGGGGCGTACTTTTAACATGATCCAAAATATTTAATTAGTTTTTACGCGAGATGTTTGCATAGTCATCAATTTGCTATATATGACACCGAAATTGTTGTTAATTCAACCTGAAGATGGTGGAAAATCCACCGAAATATATTGAAACAATAAATTTTGATTTTAATGGCGTTCTTAATTATAAAATTTTGCATTATTTATTAAATTTCTTATTAAGAATATTCTTATATATTTAAATTTTTATAGGGTAAGTGAATTTCACTTCCCTATCTGCTCAAACTCTAAAATCAAACGAATAAGGTTAAGCTTTTAAACAATCTTGTTGTAATGGCAATTTGCAAATAAATATTTTTATAAAAGAATTTCTTAATCCTTTTGATTTTCAATTTTATAAATCACCCAGATACCCCAACAAAATAGCAATTTTTGGTACGCTTGATTATTAACCGTAAGTAAATAAATGAGCACGAAAAAGCCATGATTGAATAATATAAAATTTATTTTAATAACTTTTATTCAAACGTAAAAGTAATTAAAAAAAATTTTTTTCGTTAATTTAATCATCATTAAAATATCAACAAAATAATTGTTTAATTAAAGCTTTTGTTTTAATAATCAAAATAACAGTGGTAAATTAAAAATGTTCTCTTTTTAATTTAATAACTTATTTTGAATATTGACAAATTCCTCTAATGTTATTCTACAAATATTAAAATAATAAATAGTAAAAAAATCGTTTTAATCGTCATGAAAAAAGTCGTTGTTGCCGGTGGTGGATTATCGGGTCTTTCAGCAGCGTTATTTACCAAATTAAAAAATCCACATGCACACGTGTCTCTCTTTGAGGCCTCTGAGAGACTCGGTGGGTGGATTAAGTCGGCGAATTTCACAGACAATTCCGTTCACGAATTGGGTCCGCGAACGATTCGCGTGCAATCACCCACGATTAATTACATCTTACAACTGATTGACAAAGTGAATTTAACTGATAAAATAATCTCGATTTCAAAATCGAATAAAGAATTCCATAAGCGATACATCTTCACTCACAATCAATTGAATCTATTGGATTTTAGTTTGATAAAACCCGCTCAAAAACCTTTTAGTCGATCTTTTCTCTCAATGATTATTAAAGCCGGTCTGAAAAACTTTAAACAGGAAAATAATTTCAACGATTTATCGGTGTACGAGTTCTGTCGGACGAGATTCGGCGAGGAAATAGCGAATTACGTGATCGATCCAATGATCCGGGGAATATACGCGTGCGACTCGAGAACAATCAGTCTCCAATCGACATTCCCATCGTTAGTAGAGATGGAACAACTCGGTCCCAACGTCGTAATAGGATCAATGAAACAATATTTCCGGCAGTTTTTTCAATTTAAACAGCAATCAAACGACAATAATCATTATTCTGAAGATCTTAATCGATTAAAAATCGATTCTTCTGTGTTATCGTTCCACGGAGGAATGGAAACGTTGATTAAAGGACTCAAATGTCGTCTGGAAGAATTAAATGTTGATATTCAAACGGAAGCTTTGGTTACAAACTTGAGAATGATCCGACCCAATCAATTTTTACTTGATTATTCTGACAAATCGATCGAGTGTGATCATGTGATTCTCGCGGTTCCATCTTTTGTTTCCAGTGGTTTATTGAGTCCGATAATTCCTGGTAGCGGGGATTTATTGAATCGAATCCACTGGAACAATGTTGCGGTTATTTGTCTAGAATTTCATGGTCGATTAATTCCGTTTCCGGGATTCGGACACCTCATTCCGTCTTGGGAAATCGCTGATACTCTTGGTGTCATCTATGACTCGTCGGTTTTACCCGAGAATGATTGTCGGAATAGGATTACAACTCGTTACACGGTGATGCTTGGAGGCGCGTGGTTTTATCCGACGATTGATCGATTGACTCACGATCAACTGATTGATAAAGCGCGCAACGTTCTTAAAACTCAAATCGGCGTTGAGGGGGAATTGTTTCGTTCGACTGTCGGCGTTCATCGGAACTGTATTCCGGTTTATAATTTGGGGCATAGGAAAATCGTTAGGGATATTCGAAAATCGATTGACGAATTAAAACTTAACATTCGATTGTGTGGGAATTCTTATGACGGTGTTAGTGTCAGTGATTGTGTTTACAGTGCTCATCAAGCTGTACAGTCTTTGCCGATTTGATTGTTTTTATTTTACAATGATTTTTAATTTTTGATGAAATATTTTTCTAAGCCGTAAATAAATAATTATTTTTGCAAAGTTCCTTATCTCTGTTTGATTCTAATTGAGCTGCACAGCGTTGCTCGGGAAAATACTTACATCATCCAAGAAAGGGCGAGAGCGTAGAAAATATAATAAGGCTTCCTATGCAAGGTACTTAGCAATAAATCAAGAGTCATTTAGTCATGAAATACAGATCAGTGCTCGTTACTTCATATTTCTTTGTGCGATAGATGATTAACACAAAAAATATCTTATTAGAAATTTGACTGCTTCACACCATTCTTAGTTCTTCAATCATCAAGAGTCTTGTCCAAACTCAGATTAGATTTTTATTTAACTTATTTTTTTATTCTTACTTACAATTTAATCATTTGTTCGAATAATCTATCTGTTTTTTTCAAGAATGTTATTGTATTTTAGGTAAACAAAAATTGAATTCCCATTAAAATATTCAAAAATAATATTTTTTTTCATTACATTATACCAAAAATTATGAATAAAAGTATTTTTCAAAAGTTTAAAAAATTGCAATCTAATTGGTTGAATGATCATCTCAGATATTTCTTCTATAGTAAATTATTTTTTTAAAAAAATAGCTCTGGACCTTTCTTTTAATGGAGAGAATATTTCATGTTAAGTCACATTTGAATGTATCGTGTAATAACTCAGGGAACAGATAAACTTTCTTTTATTAATATATATAGATGCGTGATTATAGGATTATAAACTAATAAAAGATGCCAACATTATGATTGTAAGGAATGCTTGAGGTCCTTTGGTTTTCGAGAAACGTAGGATGATACAAGTATCATTACATATTTTAAACTATTGTTGCATAATATTATCCTCCTATTAATTATACTGATTCTTACGACTCTGTTAATGAGGAATAGTCATTTGTTTTTTCTTCCAACTGGCAATAATTTTAAAAATTCACTTTTCTCAAAATTGTGTTATTATATTATATCAAAGTGATAAGCTTATTAAGTTTCAAATATTTGCTGCTACATATTCATCCTAATAATATTCTTATCCTTTGAACTGCGTTTTCCTTGAAAACAATGAGCATTACAGATTATAGTAATGCAAACAGATATATATAGTATAAGCAAACAGATTACACAATAAACTTGCTCTCGGTAAATTCGCTGTTACGGCGAATACCAATCGATCAACACTGAAGTTGGACTGACATCGACACGATATCAAAAATGAGTCAAAAATTCTCACTAATGTCATGGTTAATCAAACGGTTGCAAAGGTAGCGAAAAACACATTCCTTCGATCATTCAAACCAATCATGGCTGGAAAATAGAAATTGAATTTTCGCAAAATAATTTATTTGTGTATTTGTAAAATTTATTACAACAAAACTTTGACAAATCTTTTTAATTACTTTTTCATCAAAAAATTGTTTTTTACAATTAAATAGATTATTAAAATTATTTACAAATATCTTTTCTGTTAAAAATAATTGTTGTGGTACACAACAACACTGATTGCATAGTTCGCACGAATTTCATGATATTGCATCAGCATTTAAATGTTTTTCACCTTTTCGATATTCCATTTTCATGTCAAGACTAGTCAGATAATTTATCCATGTTTGGAACTGTGGTGTGATAGGGTATCTGTAGTCATCATAAACGTAATAGCTTTATGATCTGTTCGCAGCAATTCCATATCAACATACAACATTCAAAGACAAAACATCTGGTGTTGCATCCTTTGTGCTGGGCCAAGATATATTGAATGATTGCCAAATTGAAAAGATCATGTGAAATTGAATCTGGAATTTTTATTTTAACTTAATTTAGGCAAATCTGTTTCATTTCGTGATTTAATTAGTCTTGGGTTTTAAATTTATTACAAAAATATCTTTCATTCTAAATTTCATTAAAAAATTTTATTTCATATTACCGTATTTCCTCGATAGTAAGACACCCCCGATTGTAAGACATATCGGGAGTTTCAGAAGGGTCAGCTAATATAAGCCGTATCCCGAAAGTAATACATGTGTCTTACTTTCAGGGAAACACGGGGGGATTTGCCTCCAGTGACGTGCGGTACAAAGAGTGAGGCCTCCAACTGAAAAGACAGCGCCGTTTTGATCAGTCTGCCGACAGGTGTCACTGGCTCTGTGTCCTCCCGGAAAAAGGTCAGTGCTGGTCATACAGAGAGAGACCAAGGAGGGGGAGGGGGTGTGAAGAGATTCTCTGCAGCTCTTATTGTAACCGCAAGATGCAGCTGAGGAGGACTACAAGTCCCAACATACCGGACTGTGTGGACTTACAGTTCTCCTCTACTGGAGAAACAATAATGTTTTCCGTAGTCCATCAGGACCATGGACAACGGTAACCCCGCAAACATCGCCCCGCATTTTTGGCGGGAAGATTGGAGGGAGATTTGGCGGGAATTATAAGAATGAAAAATCAATAAAAAAACAACGTGTTGAAAAAAACAAAATGTGCAAATAATGTATGAGAAATAATGTTGATTTTATGGTTAAAACAAAAAATTCGACAATTTTTTCCCAATATAAGACATACCCCGAAAGTAGACATAGTGGGGCTTTTAGGGATAAAAAGAAAGTTAGACGCTGTCTTACTTTCGGGGAAACACGGTATTAGTATTTTTGCACTTTAAATTATTTTATCTCAAGTTTTATGAAAAATCTTTTTTTATTTGAAACATTATTAAAGTTTTCCATTTTTAAATTAGTTATACAAATATTTTTATTTCAAATTCTATTGAAAATATTTTATTCTAAACTTTATTTAGTTTGTATTTTAATTTACAACAGTATTTATATTGAAATACATTACCATCTAATCATACAATTCATATAATTTACTTTATTATATATTTGAAAATGTTTTACAAAAATCTTCACTAGATTTTAAATTCTAAAATTCTTACGAGTTTTCTCAAAATCCTCACACACATTATTTCAACAAAATAAAGTTGAAATACAAATATTGATAACACGAAAGATTTAGCAGAATCTAATTATATAAATTGCACATGTAATAACATCAACCCTAATATATCCTTGTTTTAATATCCACTCGTTAATTTTCAACTGAAGCGGTAATTTCGAATTTCATATATTAATTAATTAAAAACCAAATAATTCCTATCGCAAAATGTTCTCTCTTCGAGCACTTAAAACGTTTTCAATTGGCGTTAATATTCACCACTGCATCCGCACAAATTATCGGCAATTTGCATCTGGTAATTAGTTGAATTGAAAACGGACAGAACGAACATTAAAATCGCGATTAAATCGTCTTAGCGATGTCGGAATTCAATTGGAGAGATGCGTTCCAATTGGAGTCACAATTGACAGAAGAAGAAATCCTTCTGAAAGATCAAATTAAATCATATTGCCAATCGAAATTGATGCCGCGAGTAATCGAGGCGAATCGCAAAGAACGTTCGATAAATATTTCTAATTTATGTGGCATAATTCTCTACTATAACGATCGGCATTAATTTTTCGTGACGTTAATACGAGTGGCATTACGGAATCGATTTTACTAATAATGAGAAATAATAAGTTCTTTGTTTCATAATTCGATCGATTCCGTCGAGATTAAATTACTTATGGAGACATTTAGAAATTGAATATTGCATTCAAAGATCATATATACTTATATACCATTTAGAAACATATAGCATGTGAGGAATATTTTAAATTGTTTGAATGTGTGAATGTAGTGATGCTGTATGTTGATTTAAGTAAGTTGAATTTAGAATGGTGATTCTCCCCCAGATGGAAATTGGTATTTTTTATTTAAATTTCAAGTGATTGACTATTCGAACATAATTAAAATAATCATTTTATAAGTTCATATCTTTAATTTCACAATTAAAATTAAGTTTAATATTTTTTAGTAAAATTTAAATTAAATGCATTTTTAATAATTT
>MQRK01236142.1:16341-28910 GCA_001938485.1 Girardia tigrina
ATCATCTTTCCTGTCATTCAGAACAACAATTACTTCTCACATCCAGAAAATATACTCCTAGCTGCTGTTGGTGATGATGATGAAGAAATCAGAAAGTTTGCAACAGAAAAAAATCATAAATGCAAGACAAAATTTTCTCCCTTCCGAAGTGATTCGCACTATGGACAAGAATACTGTCTTTCTTCAGTCGTCTGCTATATCATATGTTGACATGATTGACTGGACAAAATGTAATTTGACGCCTCCCCCTCTTTTATCTCATATATTGGATCATGAATTGAAGATGAATAAGAAAATTACATTAGAACAATTTCCCTGTCATTCTCAAGCCATTGAAAGAGCCATCAAAGATGTTTCTTCTGCCAGTTGCAAAGTGTTTGGTCACAAGTCCAGACATGGTATGGTACTACTGTGTAAAAAAACAAGGAAGGAATTGCCCAAGGTACAAAGCAAAGCTGATTTCATGTGACTTCTTTTTATGCCCTCGCTAATACATTTTTAAACTTTTGGCTGGATGTTTTTAATAAAAAATAATTTCGAAACTTGATTTTTGTCTTTGAAAAGGATAATTCAAATTTGGCCCTTCATAATCACTGACGTTGTCAGGATATATTTCAATGCGGGATGAGGACACAGAATATACTATCTCAGCCCAAGAGAGTAAATAATATACTTATAAGCTCTTAAGAAAGTTACATCTAAATATGGACTGTTAGGTTGGGAAATATCTTCCATTCTAAATCAAAACAAATTAACAACTTGCAAAAATTTATTAATCTCAACAGTTTAAATTTGTTATTTAAACAAATTAATTTTTTTATTTTCTTTTTTTTATTTCAATTTTCTATTATTTTTTTAATTTCGATTATAATTCGAAATTTTTAAAAACCAAAATTCTTATTTCTGAAAATTAAAAAATTAACAATAACACTCTCTTACATGGACAAAGGCGCAAAACACATTCCGACACTAGCCAAATTACATTGTTTTCACACTTATGTTGAACTGCATTTTCGGAGAAAAGTTGGGAGCAGTAAATGTCCATAAATCTAAGTTAAATGGTTTGATTCGATGTTTCTATACCAAAATACAACTTTTTAACCATGTTTCCATTCTTGAACTCAAAATTTATTAACATTCGACCCACCCTAATATATATATATATATATATATAGTAATTGCATTACTAAGAATCTTAATGAAGTATCTAAATGAATTTCTTAAGAAAATAATATATTATTTCTGTTCTTATAATTTCAGTATTTTTTTCGTTTTTTTTCTATTTTTAATTTTGTTTTTGTAGAAATTTAGTGTTTGTAATACTATTGATATTTATTACTCAATTATTTATCGAAATAATTTTTTCTTCAGGACAGAAGTACTTAAATTAATATAAATATTTATTTAATTTAATTAAAATCATTTTCTGTTTCCATTAATTATCAAATAAACATTTTTTTGCAAAAAAATAACTACTTAAATTTCCAATTAGGAAATTTAATCCTTGAAAATCGTAAATCTTTTTAAATTAGAAAGAAATAATATTATTATTTCAAAATAATATTCTAAAAAACAAATTTTTGTTTTATTTTTTACGTGATTATTGTCAATTATTTATATTTTTGAAATATAATTTAAAAATAAAAGTATGAATTTATTTTGTTGTGAATGTATGGAAACAACGTTTTAAAAGAGACTCCATATTGTTCTGAATTGAAAGATAAATGGTCGAAATATTTATGACAAATTATTGAAATTAATATATTTAATGATGAAGATATACCGAGAAGCCATAAGTCTCAAAGGGAGCTTAAAATTGAGAAAATACAAATAAAACCAAAATAACATTAATATTGAAAGGAATATTGTTCTTAAATATGATAAATGATGATTCTAAAAAATAAAGTTAAGTTACATTAGGTATAAATAATTTGCCTAAATATTACTTAATTGTACCTTATTCTGAAGGATATTAACACTTTTAAAATGTGTTATTAATAGCAACAAATGTTGAATTAAATTTAAAAATTATATCAAGATCTCACAGTATTCAAAATATGTTCAGCAATAAATCTATTGGGTTGGCAAAAAAGTCATTTCGTTTTTGAGTACGTCCTAATAAAAAGCTTGAAAATATAAAACGATGTGATAAAATTTAAATTCAATTATATATTCTGAAATCTTAATTTTCAGACTATGTTTATACAAAATATTAATTGATTTTGTTTTAATTTATTACTTTACCGTCAATTCGAAATGGAAAATCAAAATGAGCATATTCGTCATGTTTTGTTAAATTATTTTCGCAAAGGGAAAACCGCTGTGCAAGCTCATAAAAAGATATGTTTTGTATATGGTAGTGACTCCTTAAAACTTCGACACTGTCAATACTGGTTTTCTAAATTTCGTTCTGAAAAATTTCATTTGAAAGATGCACCACGCTTCGGTCGACCAGATGAAGTTGATGGCGACAAAATAACATGACTGATCAAATTTAAACCACATATGACGACAAGAGAAGTTGCAGAGACTCTGGAAATATCAAAATCAAGTGTTGGAAGTCATTTAAAGAAACTTGGATTCGTCAGTAAACTCGATATGTGGATACCACATGAACTGAAAGAAATTCATTTGGTGAAATGTATAGACATTTGCGATTCCCTTTTGAAGCGAGAACAAAGTGATCCATTTTTGAAGCGCTTGATTACGGGTGACGAAAAAGGGATTGTTTACAACAATGTGGAATGCCGATGATCATGGATAAAACGTGGTCAACCTGCCAAAACGATCATATAAGCAGAAATTCACCAAAAGAAGGTTATGCTTTCCGTCTGGTGGGATTTTAAAGGAATTGTGTTTTTTGAACTCCTTCCGAGGAATGAAACCATCAATTCGGACAGATATTGTGGTCAGCTGGAGAAATTGGCTCATTCAATTCAACAGGAATGTCCGGAATTGGCAAATCGAAAAGGAGTTGTAATTCAGCATGATAACGCAAGACCGCATACAAGTTTGACCACTCGCCAGAAACTTTTATCTCTGGATTGGGAGGTTTTGCCGCACCCACCATATTCTCTAGACTTGACCCCATCGGATTTTCACTTATTTAGATCACTGCAGAATTCCTTAAACAGAAAAACATTCGCCAGTGATGATGACATCAAATCGTTCCTAGACGACTTTTTTTGCTGACAAAGGCAAAGGTTTTTATTAATCAGGAATAATGAAGCTACCGGAAAGGTGGAAGAAAGTGATTGAAAATAATGGACAGTATATCATGTAAAAATATTTGTGCATCCATGTCATTTTTTGATAATAAATATTTTAGTAATGTTGTTGGTTCTTGATCAATATTAGAATTCATAACACCAAAAATTTATTAATAACACAATTAACAATTATTCAAACAATTTTTGTTGTAATAAAAATTGTTTTTTTTAATAAAAATTTTTTTAGAGGAACTTTCCTAACGTTTTTTTTATGACCAGATTCTTATATAAAAATATGAAATTATAAATATAAATAACTGATAAGTGATTTTAAAATTGAAAATTTTTAATTCTATTTATTTGAAAATTTTTTAATTCTATTTAATAAAAATTTTGACATATTTTTACTAAATTAACCTTAATGATTTTTTATTATTTTAGAATTAGTTTTATGTTATTTCTTTTTTTGGGAAACATTTCTAATTAATAAAGATTTTAACGTTTTATTTTTTTTCAATATTTACGAATTTTATTATTAATATTTAAAAGCATTTTATCTACAATTATTTTAAATACCATACAATTTAAATACCAAAAATTAATTTGGAGTATTTTATAGTAATTTACAATTTTTATTATTATTACGATGCGTTGATGATAAAAGTCTTAATTAATTTTTTTTACAATACTATTTAGAATAATTTTTAAAATTATTACAACCTATTTTATCCTTGTATTTATATGTATTTTTTTTAATCCATTATTTAAAAATTCATTATTTCCCAATTAATTTCATTTTAAGTTTTTTTACTCTTCAAATAAAATTCGATTATTCTCGAAACTAACTTTTTAAAATTAATTACGATATATTTTTAAATTATAAATGTTTAGACAACTTTTGATTTTAAATATTTACTTATTTCAAATATTATTTATAAAAATTATTTATTCAAAAATTTAAAGGAATGAGCTTTTCACATGAGTCCCTCACAAGTAAAAAACGCAATGACTTTTTGGCCAACCCAATATTATGCATTTATAACTGTTTTTCGATATTGTTCATTTAATCGATTAAGATTCAGCTGAGAATTCCATAGGATTGTGTAATTGTGTTAATTGTGTTTGATGTTTGTGAAAATAAATCTAAAATTCTGGATTCTTGAGAAATACTATTAATTTGATTATTCTGGAAATTTGTCGAGTTGATTGCGTTAATAACATTTTTCATGACGTTTTGCGGAAACAAGCGACACGATATTGAGAAATGATTACTTTAGTATTTAAGTCAAATTAAAATACAAAAGGGTTCAGATAAAATGATTTTTTAATAAGTACTTGTCGATGTCTTTCAGTAAATTTCAAAACTACGTGCAATCAGTAACTTTCCTTTCTTCTTAATTTTCGAAGAAAGACAATTATACAGAGACCTGATGATGATGATGACAAAATATAAATGTGATGACAGAAGGTTATTGACTCAAATGGATGAGATTTTATTAGACGAAAAGTTAATTAATAGATTTTACAGGCATTTTGAATTGGGAGATTGAAACTTTAAATTCTTGTCCGGTGTTGCTGGGATGACTATTGGAGTCCCTCTCAGCAACGCTCCAGCCGATAGACTTTTGGTGAGTATGGGTACCAAACTTTATGTGTGACATGGTAGTGAAAATTCTCAGCCATCATTTCTTGGGTTTTCTGGCTGTGAATTTGTGCTCATTCTTGTTGAAAAACATATGACCTCTCACATTCTATAGTACCAATCCAAGGTTTGACAACTGTGGTTAACATCTCTGAGCAAGCAACGGTATTGAATCTGATACCTGAAGCAAAAAATGCCTAGGCATCACATCACATTCACTAATAAAAACCCTAAGGACCATCAGTGTTAACAGTCACTGATATTTTTGCAGTTCACCTTCTAGCCCTAAACAAAGTTTTTCTAGTCTGAGGAAAACCAGATCGATATGTTTGAGCTTGTTCAGAAGGCGCTTGGCTCTGGTCAAGTTGTTCACCATGGTTCTTTCTGACATGAACTGCCCTCTTCATTTCTTGTGTAAGAAAATGTTCTTCCATGTTTTCCTGTAACAGAACTGTAACTCTTAGGAAAGTGTGGCGCCCATATTATGTGTTCTAAAATAGCTGCCTCACACTATATTTTTCGTGTAACACGCATTTATAATTCTCTAATTTCTCTCAAATCATTCTTTATAGCTGATATTTGAATACTTCACCCTTGAAAGTACACATTACGTCATCCGTTCTTATTTCTATGTAATCATTCCTCTAATTTATATAAGAAAATCACTTTTTCTATTTAGTACTAGACGACATTTAAACAAAAAGCGTTCAATAAAACACTTATTCTAAATGGCAAAAATATCAAATTTTATTTACTCTACACTGATTATCTGAACGTCATTAGTTTGAAGATTTAATACAAAAAATAAAAAGTAAATAATTAAAACATAATTAAATTTAAAATGTGTATTAACATTTATATTCTCAATTCTTATCAGTCCTTATTTTTGTTTTATTGAATCGAAATTCCATCAAACGATTTTAATTATTTTTATGAAACATTGTACGAAATGTTTTAATATGATTAATTTCAATGAATAATGAGATCGTTTTATTTATATTAATTGTTTTAAAAAATAAAATCTTTTCTAAATAATAGTTATAATTTTAAACATTTATATTCTTTATATATTCATTTATATTCTTCGAATATCTATAAAGAGAAAAATGTCAACATTTAGTTTGAGTATTGTAAGGAATATTTGGAATGTTGTGTGCTCATTCGGGATTGTGTCTCTTGTGAGAAGTGGTTGCAACATCAATATCAGAATTGATTTTTTAACACCAAAATTTATTAATATCACAACAATTCACATATTTAAACAAATTTTTCTGTTAATTTAATTATCTCGCCACAAATTAATCTATTAATTTTTTTCGATTCAACTTTTAAAATCTTGCAAATTTATTAAATAATTTTCCCATTATAACTAAAAATTTATTTAAAATCTTGCAAATTTAAATTAACCCCTCTCTTAATATGTTCTGATTTATATGTATATCTTATAATTTGAATCTAATTTATGAAAATTTAGATTTAATATTTAAATTTATTTTTAATTTATTATGACTAATTTAATTTATAACACAACGAGAGTAGTAGTCTAAAAGACTTACAGATTATCTTATACAACAGGATTCCGACATATTCTTGTCTCATGAAAACCAAGTCATCTGGGAAAGACTTTTGACGAATAATACGATATGCATCAACAAAATTACTTTCTATCGAAACCTATAACGGTCTATGATATTTCAGTATATTATGGTCAATATTAACGGATTTTTGAACAGTCACACCTTGAAACCATTTCTGGGATGTCGAAGGAATTCTCGTGTATGATGAACTTCATCAAAGAAAAAACATCAACGCAAAACTTTACTTTACCTAGTTGGTAAATTTATTATTATTATTATTATTATTATTATTATTGTTAGAATCTGTGGGAACACCATTCGGAGAAGAACAAATATCCATCACTAAATTATATTTATTAATGACACTTAATTATCGGATATTGAAAAATATTTGGAATAATTGATTGATTGCGTTGATCTTCTAATAATTCCAATTTCCACTCTGATTTTCAATTCCCGGAAAAATTCTGCCAATTATTAAAACAAATTGTTTTTTATTTAATTTACATTTAACTTATATTCTATTTATTTAATTATTTCTTAAAAAATTTGAGGAACTAAATTACTAAAGTTTTATTTCTTTGTTAAACCGGTATTTTATAAAATTATACTTAATCATTGAATGATTTTTAATTTAACTTAATTTCGATTGTCTATTTCAAAAATTTTCCGTTTACTATTAATTTCTAACAATTATTATTATTATTAGTAGTAGTAGTAGTAGTAGAAATAGTAGTATCACTTTTAATTACAATTAGTTATATATCATAAATTATATATCAATTCAATTTAAAAAAATTATTGAGATCGCAAATATATTAATATATTAATTGATCGCAAACAAATATATTAATTACATATTTTTTATGTTAATTTAAATGTTTTACATATTATAATATTATAATTAAAATTGTAATATAGTAGAACTTAGAATATTTATTTTATTTTTTAAAGATCTTAAAGTATATTAAGGGTCATATTTTATGTTCAAAGAGTTCTGGTTGAAGTAAAAAATGAATATTATTACATTTTGTAAAATTTTAGAAAGCTTTTTTAAGTGTTGTAAAATTGTTAATGCTTATTTTTAAAAATAAAATCAAAATATCAAGTGTGGTGCCAACAGCCGGACCAAGTGGTAGCGGCCAGCACCTCTTAGAGGTGCTGGGACTTGGCACCGCGGAAGATTACCGTGTTAGTTTGACGGCGTCGGTGTGCCGATAGGGTCCAGAAACCATCGGTCGACGCGTACTCGGATGTCGGACCAGCAAGAAATTCGTGGTGGTTCTCTGTTTCGTCTCGATCCCCATTTTGAGAGCGGTTCGGCCTCGGTTGGTGATCGATTGTGTTTTATTGTTGTACCTGAAGATACGGAATCCGATTCCGATTGTCGAATATTGAGTCAATGAAAGGACATTCGATGGTGAAACCGAATAAAAACTTTGATAATATAAAATAAACGGATAAAATAAGGATCGTCTAGAAATGCTTTATTTAACACGTACGAGGGGTGTCCCAAAAGTTCACGAACTGAGAGAATATGGCGTGATCACGTGTGTGCGTGACTTTAACACGCGGTGTGTGTACAATTACATGAAGGGGGAACCAACCAATTGTAATTGAGGTGAACTCTCATTGGCTGCCCGTCGGCATGTGTGTGACATACATGTGTATTAATTTGTCATTTTTCTCTCTTGTAGTTAGTATGGAAGAGGTAGTGAAATCTCAACGGGCAATCATCTATTTCCTCTGGAAGGAAGATACCCCCACTGTAGATATTGTGCACCGTTTACACCGCGTCTTTGGTGATGCCGCTATGGGAAAAACGTCTGTCTTTAAGTGGGTGCAACGATTCCAGGCAGGGCGTCAATCATTGGAGGATGATGAACGCAGTGGGCGACCAACAACGTCCGGATGTCAAGAAAATGTGAAAGTTATCGAGAAAGTCATTCTTGGTGACAGATGTCTCACTATCCGTGAGATATCAGCTATTACAGGCGTTTCTAATAGTCAGGTGCACTGCATCATGTCAGAGGAGCTGCATATGAGGAAACTGACTGCCAGGTGGGTGCCGCGCCTCCTCAACAACGACCAGAAGGCCAATCAAAAGTCTGCTTGTCAAGAACTGCTGCAACTGGTTCATGATCTCGGTGAGGCGTTCTGGTCAAGGATTGTGACAGTGTACAAAACATGGCTCCCGTTTTATCTTCCTGAAACCAAGGAGCAGTCCCGTCAATGGTGCCGGCCAGGTGACAGACCCCCTTCAGGCGAAGACCGTCACTTCAGCCGAGAAGGTAATGGTTACAGTCTTTTGAGACTGTGATGGGATAATTCACATTGATTACCTGCCAAAGGGGGTCACCATCAACAGCGCATACTACAAGAACCTGCTCGACAAAGATCTGCGCAAAGCTCTCAAGAACAAACGGCGGGGAAAGTTGTCACCCCCCATATTCACCGGACCTCGCGCCGAGTGATTATCACCTTTTCTCGGCATTGAAGAAACCCTTTCGAAGACATCATTTCGCGAATTTGTATGAAATGAAAACAGCATTCAGTGCGTGGATTGCGGAGACACCGCATATTTTTTCGATAATGGTATTAGGAAGTTGACACAGAGATGGGAAGTGTGTGAAACTGAATGGTGGTTACATTGAAAAGTTCGATAGCGATTCTGATGAGGATTGATCAGTTTTGTTAAGTGGAATAAACTTTTGGAATTTGTTGTTACTTATTAGTCCCCGAACTTTTTGGACACCCCTCGTAAATTTAAAATTGTGTCAACATAAAAATATTTTTTGATTCAAATAAACAAAATCAGTTTTCCTTTTTTAAAAGTTTTTGCATTATCGATCGTTTGACCGAAACACCTTATAAAATACTCAAAAAGTAAAAAAAAATGTTACAATATTTTATTTAAAAATTGTAGAAGTGATTGTTGATCAAACAAATGTTATTATAATAATGCTGGTCTGATCACTGTTGATTTCTCTTATTCTTCTGGAAGAGTTTCCAACTATCATTGCAGCCAAATAACCATTTATATATATTTTAAAGTCATTGAAAGATCAGAAAATAATTCATTATCTAACTTAATATTTTTAATTTATACATTTGTTAATGATAAATAATTAATCATCTTTAACGAATTTGTACTTTAATTTCAGACAATCAATTTCTTTACACAATTATGATTTAAAATTCTATTTTCTTTATCAATTTTATTTTATATATATTTGATAATTAATAGAAAATGTCAGCATATACATTTTACTTATCGTTCTTTTAATAAACAAAATACTGACGGTTGAAAATTCATATAACTTATTAATAGAATATCCGCAGTTTATAATTGAATTTAATTAGGAAAACATTTCAAAATAAAAATATTAAAGAAACCTTTGTCAAAAAATTAATAATATTATAATCAAATAGTATATGTTCCAGAATCCGTTCACAGAGGAGATTGGACGAGTGTATAATAGTAGTAATACCGCTTGACATATGAAAGTTTGTCAGTAGGACGTTAAATGAAGTGATTTTAAAATTTTGAGCAGTAATTTTAAGAATTATTGGGAAAGAGTTTGTTGTGAGGTGTTATTGATTAAATCACATAAGCAATCAATTAATGTCAGAACGAGCCTCTTTTCCACTTTGTTAAAAATAATTTATTAGTTCTCACATGAGCTGCTTACAAAATCATCACTTTAATTTATAAGATTAATATTTTTGACTCAATTTTCGCCTTAAGGTGACTGGTATTCTACCGAAATATATATAATCAATAAATGTTGAAAATTAAATGACGTTTTTTATTTTAATTCGAAACGTTAGCAACTATTCTTTATTATACTCAAATAACACCATTTCAACTTTAATTTTTTATTGGAAAACATGTTTCGCCACTATTGTGGCATCTTCAGTTCTATATTTAATTAAAAAGTTATTGTTTATATGCAAAAAATTAACTTATTAGGAATTCTTCTAATTTTGCTTCTGACCCATCGAATGTCATCGGTCCTTTGATGATTGGTGTCACGTGGTCGTGTGTGGCCATATTAAGAACATTGAGATAATTCTCATTTGAATTTTTATTACTACAGCAGATGTAGTAAGATGACCATTACGTCACAATGTGTTACGTCAAAATACTCTAATATGATTAGACGAATCACTTTGCACATTTAAACTAGGTTTACAAAACTTTATCAACAGTGCTTCAGTAATTGTCCTTTTATAATTATGATCAAAGTTACTAATCAAAACCCGAAAATCATTATCATATACGCTTTTATGAGTTCCATGACATTTCACTATGTGGTCCAAAATTGAGCTTTTCTACTTGATTGGGTATGTTCTGCAATTCTAGTACGGAGGTGACGATTTGTATCTCCAATGTACAAGGATTCACACTTGTGACATTTATATTGGCATACTAAATTTGCTTTTATACTTAATTGTGTTTTAGATTTATTAGAAAAATAATTAAAAATTTTATTAATTAGGAACAATATTTTAATTGCAAACACCTGCTGGGGTCTATTTTTCTAAAATTCGTTTAAAATATCTAGCACCTTTGGAATACTGAATTTTTAAATAAAATTTCTTTGAATTAATATCTTCATCGGTTGCATTCAAATATTTACTAATTTTGTCTTTTGATTTTAAATAAATTGACTCTACAGTATTTTTAATGATATTATTTAAATATATCTTATTATAACCAGTATTACTAAGTCTAATATGGAGAGTATCAATTTCCTTATAAAAAATTTTAAAAGAAGAAGTTAAACTCCAAACTCTATGCACTAGACCCTTAATCATATTTCTATTATATTTTGGGTCACAGAAACTACTCGGAGTGCTGTAAAGACCAGTATCCGTTGGTTTTCTATAGACCCCTGTCAAGAATCTATTCTGCTTCCTTTCAATCAAGACATCCAAAAACGATATTTTATTATTACTTTCGCTTTCACAAGTAAAATTAATGTTTGCATGTAAATTGTTTATAAAGTTTTAAAAAACCATTCACATCTTCCTTCTTTTTAAATATCAGAAAAGTATCATCTACATACCTGGTATAGAAGATTGGTAATTCACCCGGAAAATACTTAAATTTTTGCTCCAAATTTTATAAGAAAATTGAAGCCATTACCGGAGCCAATGGAGAACCCGTTGCAATTCCATCTATTTGCATATATCGAATTTTAATTTTTTCTTTCTTTATTATTATTTAATGTTAAAATAGTTATAAAAATAGTTTGAAGTGAATGAAAGTTAAATAAATATTTATTTTCATTACTCATTTTATATTTACATATGATCATAAAATCTTCTTATTTTTTTTAATAAATTACTGATATTTAAAAATACAAAAACTGTAGAAGTAATAAATCTGTAACAAACTGTGTCAATAAAAGTTTGTAGAAAAGTATCAATAAAATAAAGTCATGTATCATTTTTATCAAGTAACTTTTGGTCAAGTGGTTTTTTGTCTTAATGACTTTATTTTATGTTCAATTTGATCAATTCAATAGTCATTTTTTATTATAGTTTTTAATTAATTTATTTAATGTAAAACTAAATAGATAAGGTTTCAATCGTATTATTTATTTCAAGTATAAAAAAAATGAAAATTGTTTCTACCTGATTTTTTTATCAAATAATAGTCTTTGGGTGAAGTGAAGACTTACATCCTTTTAAATCAACGGTTTGAACTAGGAAAACATTGGAAGGAATAAGTCAAATCTATAGGAAAGATATAAAACGTATTTTAATGATTGCATATTGTTGTGCTCTTCCATTTTCCTACTACAACTAATCAGGCCAAAAAATAAAAGTAACTAGTTAAAAAAAGCAATAAGCCAAAGTCAGAAACCGAATCGAAACCTTCCAAAAACAATAACTCAATCTAAATTTCAAATTTTTATAAATATCAAAATTTAAATCAAAAATATGGCAATTAAAGAAATTTACCAAAAACCATTAAAAAATTGTAATATATTATATATTATATATATTATATTATATATATTAGGTGTACAACTAATTAATTTCGTATTTGTTACGAAATAACCTTATATTCGTATTTGTTACCTCATTTCATATTTGTTACCTCATTTCGAATTTGTTACTAACCTCATA
>MQRK01236145.1:6172-17395 GCA_001938485.1 Girardia tigrina
TATTAAGAACACCAACATGGGTTTTCGAACATTTATTTTCAATACAATTTGAATTGTCCTTTAAACAACTCTCAACCCAGCTTTCAGAATTTAACATCGTTCTAAATTGATAATTTTTTTAATGTTTTTAATAAACAATTATTCGAACAAATTTTCATTATTTTTACATTTTATTATTTTAATTTTAAAATTTTAGTAATAATTTTATTTTTAAAAATGATTTTATTTAAAGAAAAAACATTTAATTAATCAATTTGAAAATTAGGTAAAAGTTATTTACTTTATTTAAATTTGTAATATGAAAATTTGAATCGATCTAATATTTTAAAAGTTTTTTAAATATCTTATCCTGTAATTTAAAATGAAAATTTTGCTCGAATAATTATTCATCGTGAACATCCAAAATATCAATTTTCCAACTGGGTGGGAGAAACACATTTCCAAATACTTTCCAATTTTCAAACTCAACATAGAAAATTCAACATACCAAATTTTAAAATATTCCTCACAATTATATATTACTAATTATTTATTTTTTAATCAGAAAAGAGAAATATATCAGAGTGTTTGTGTATTGAAACGTTTTTACAATCTTTTTTTATTTTATTTTATCAAATCTAATAATATGTATGAGCCAACGAAACGTTGCACAAATATTTCGATTCATTTTGTAAAGCTTTTAGGAAACTGATTATTTTTTTTTAAATTCGTTTAGTTAGCGTGCCCGAACAGTTCGGGCTAACATTGTAGATATTTTGAAACTCTTAATTTAAATTCGGAGTTCAAAATGGTTATCATTATTTATATCATTGTTTGGTTATTATTATTATTGAATTCCTTCTCTTTCTCTCTCTTTTCTCGAAGTCTCAAATATGAACAATTAACAAATGACAATCTATGATGAATTTGTTCACCCGACGTTTCGATTATAAATAAAAAATAAAGAAAAATTAGTTAAATCAAAATTATTATCACAGTCTGATTTAACCTGATTAAAAATCATAGTAATTGACTTTTGGAACTTTAGTTCGAGTCAAGTGTCTCATTGAGCTAACGTTTGGAGAAAATATAAAACGTCAGTTTTGACACACATTTCAGGGGAACAAAAATAGCATTGTGATTGGTGATTTCGCCTGTTAGTGTGTAAAAAGTGAAAATTGTGCGTGATTGTTTATTTGTTTTCTCAATCCAAATTTTTTTTGTTTTTGTTGGACTTAAATAAAGTATTTTTTTTGGTTTGAACAATTGGAGTTTTGCTTTTAGATGTGATTTTTGTGATTAAGATTTGAAAATATTATTAAATTGAGCTCAAAAGAGGATTATTTTGATTTTGGAATAATAGTAATCAATTTTTCAGATTTGATCATTTTAATAAAGGAATAAAGGTTGATCGTGTTTTGTTCTCGATAATTTTACTCTTATTCAAAATGATTAAAATATTTGAAATTAAAGCATCAACTTTCGATTCGGAAGTCGAGAGTTTTGTCGCCTCTCTCTTCTCAGTGCAAATATCTCAACCTCAATGACGGATCCATAACCAAAATAGGATTCTTTTGGAGATAAATTAGAATAGTGTTCTATTCGAGCATACCCTTTCTAAATCTTCCAATGGACAATCATATCTTATACTTGAAACGAAGAAAGGCCGAAACAATCAAAATGAAACAAATACGGGCCCAGCACTCTATCAGGAAATGTTATTCGTTGCACCATGCTTCCTCCTTCCGGTTCTCGAGGCAACTCGAGAATCGGGCGGAACATATATCCTTCAATGTCAATCTATAGTTTTTCCTCGTCGTTACGTATTCCTGAGACTATTATTTTCTTTTTGTCTTTCTTGATTTCTATTCCAAATGTTTGGACACTTTATGCAGTCTGTTTGTAAGTTAAGATATCTCTATAAGAACAGTTTTTCGATGACAGTACACTCTGGAATTTGTGATTGATTCTCTCATCTTTCAGTTTCTTTAGGTCAAAAAGTGCTGTTCCATATTTTTTCTGGTCTTTTTGAAGATCTTTAGCTTAAAAGTTGTCTCGGCAAGATCATCGTTTTATATATTTGGTTTCTTGATAATTTCATTTGAATTTGTTCAAGCTGGATTTTAATTAATAAGATTAGGTAATAAGATTTAGTCTATAAGTTTAAGACAACTATTTTGTGCCGCTCAAAGCCGAGTAGTCATATATTATATCKAGGCATATTATTAAATATTTGTTAATCAATTTATAACTTCATAATAAGTT
Source organism: Girardia tigrina (assembly GCA_001938485.1). Classification (NCBI taxonomy): domain Eukaryota; kingdom Metazoa; phylum Platyhelminthes; order Tricladida; family Dugesiidae; genus Girardia; species Girardia tigrina. The sequence continues at coordinate 8,417 of MQRK01236145.1, forward strand.
TTTAAGGAATATTTTCAACGGTGATAGCATCATTTATTGTCAGTCGGATGTCTCAAGGTTGGAAAATAGCATTGTGTATGGCAGCTGGAATTCAATTGTTCTCCATGCAAATGTATCTTCTATTTGCTTCATCAGAAAAACAAAAATGGGCGAATCCCGAAATTCCAATGGTTGAAATGGATGATTTCTCTCCAGAAAGGTCAAGTTTCCTAAGAGCTGAAAAGGATAATGAAAGTGAAAGAGGATTTATAAATCACACAAACAGTTTATAGAATTTCAAAAATTATTCAAAAAATTTATATCAAATAACCTTTTTTTATATAATTTCTGTATAAATATTTAAATGTTTTTAAAACTCTTTGATAAAATATATTTTATTATTAAAATATAAATTACGAAATTGTTAATTTTTTTGTTATTAAAAACCGATGTAGAATTATCAACGCCCAAAATTAATGTTGTAAATTTCGCGAATGGATTGTCTTAAATAAACATATAAAACATGAATAAAAACAGGAAGTAAGAGATAAGAGATACGCTTTTAAATCTTTTTCAAAGATGTATACTTTTAGTTTTTTTTTCAAATAGACTTTTATACAATTTCATTTTTGAAAAAAGAAAATTGTCATTAAAAATCTTTCGAGCTTTAATTACATATGAGTATTCTCTGGAGTAATATCCCTTCCCGTGATAAATAACGGCTAATATTCACTGTTATTTTAAATTTAGGAATACAGAAAAAAAGGAATTTGTTAATAGAAACAAAAATATAATATCCAATGTTATAACACATTAATAAATTGATTAATAAGCATAAGATACGTTTATGAGAAGAAATACAATACTGCATCAAAGTATTGGACGAAGTTAAGATATAACAAAACGATAAAATAGTAGAATTACTTGTATTTAGATTAAATGAATATTGTTGTAATAATGAGTCAGCTTGATTGAATTTATCTAGGCATGTAATCAAATAATATAAATAAAACAATAATTAGTTGGCATTATATAAAACAACAATTAGTATTCAGTAATAACTTTGGGAAACAACTATCTAACCAATAAGAACCAAAATTAAGAATAATCGGTTGATATTATATTGTACAGGTAATATTTCATCGGATTACGACACAAATATGTATGCGTTGGTAAACTTTTGTTGATATTTCGACTGTTAACAACTCAACAAAATATGGACTAATAATTTTTTGTTAATATTTTTCCTTATGATTATAAAGCAAGTAACGTTTGGCAGTAGTGAATTGTTTTGATAAGTATTTGATAGTCACCAATTATAAAATTTATTTAGATTAAATTATTTATGTTATATGATCGCTTATTTTTTATTTGTAAATTCTAATTATATTTATAATAAATATTTTTCATTATACAAGAGAAAATGGGAAATTAGTATATCGGATATTCAAACTCCTTTGATGAGAAAAGATAAGATTTTCACCAATAATCTAATTTCTTATCTACTCTTTCTTTAAATATTTTCTTGTTTCATAAATTCTGCTAAGAAATTGCCGCATTGTGGTATAAATAAGATGACCTACCGAAATTTTCTATAAATTGAATGTAAAATTACATGGAAGCAATTGACCGAAAAATATGACTATCTTCTAATGATATATAGTCTCGAGATACAATTTAAATATTTCGCAGTCTAAGCATAACTTTTATCTAATGAAGATACTAGAATTTTAATTTTCTGATGAACAAATCCAACGCCTAGCAGGGCTGCGGAGTCGGAGTCAAGGAGTCAGATTTTAAGGATTTTTTGGGAAGTCGGAGTTGCAGTCGGAGTCATAGTCTAAGTCGGAGTCATGAAACTCGACTCCGACCAAATTAATAACAAATATGATAAATTGACCTAAAAAGAAGTCGGAGTCGGACTTAGAGTCGAAGTTGTAGTTGGAGTCAGACATTTTAAAAGTATAGGAGTTGGAGTCGGAGTTGGAGTCATGCAATTTTAGTCCGACTCCGCAGCCCTGACTCCTAGAAGCATATTTTGTTAATGATTCGTTTTATTGATTCCACGAAAACCAATATATTGTTTTGTATTTATAAATAATGTTGTAATCGTTAGTACTACGCAGTTTTAGAAGACTCAGTAGTTTGTAAAAAGCACTCATTACTAATATTTATTAAAAGAAATATCAAAAGATTCATCAACAACCTAGAGTTGTTTGCTAGGGGTTATTGTATGCCCATAAAACTTACTCTATTTTCTTAAATAATGAGACTAACAACACTCAAACAAATTTTATATCAAAGTTTTAAAAAATCAAATCGAATTAATAATTTTAAATAATTACTATTTATTTTAATTTTAACAAATGAAATTTGTAGTAAATATTTTTCATTTTCCAAATCGGTTCAGATAATTGGATAAAAATTATTAATCTTGTAAAAGAATGTCCACGAATAAAAACTCAACTATGGATTATCCCAAATATGATCCAAATTGTGTTTCTAATAAAAATGATAATAAACGTAAGAGTCCTTATACCAAAAGTCATTTAGTATGAAAACAATTTTAATTTATATGAATCATAAAACTTTTTATATGAATAATAAAATAAGAATTCTGAGAAACATTTGTTATATAATTTGTATACACAGTTAGCTTATGACAAACGTTAACGTCCTGAATTAAAGAAAAACAACATAAATCAATTCACTCTCTGTGGACAATCTTGATTTTTATTAACTTACAGCCACTCATACACGCGTATTCTAACACATTTAAGTAATGATTTTAAATTTTACAAACAAATGTTGAACATTTTTGTAATTTATTTTATCATCATAGATCATTATTAAAGAAAAATAAAAAAAATCACTGTTACAAATTTCATTGAGTTAACAGAAGTAGACAAATAAAATAAGGCAAACCACTTCATCTTTCCACTGATAATTGCTAAAACAAATAAGTCATATAAAGTACATTAAAATCCGATATGCTTCATTGACATCCTCGGCAAAACGCATTTCTGTTGGTTTCGTTTCTGTGGATTTTGATGCAAACTTAATTATGCTTTATATTGAAATAATTAATTAGCAAAACATTTTATTGATCAAAATTCATTAATTTTTTAAAATCAAATCATTCTCGATAAAAGAACATTTTTCTGTCCAACATTTCCTTATTCCATTTTCTAATTTCATGTTCAGAATAATTTTTAGAATCAATTGTTTTTGGAACAGTATCGATATTCATGAGGGACTCTTTAACCAGTCTCATTCCTCCTGTTAAGCTATCCTTCCAAGGTAAATTGTTTCTAAAATGCAGAAGAAGAGCACAACTGAGCAAACAATCTCCTGCCCCGGACATTTTGAAAATTTTACGTCGAGGAATAAAGAACATCGATTGTTTAAGGAAAAATATTTCTTCTTTTGATGCAAAAACGACCCCGGCCGATCCGAGTTTGATAATCCAAACAGGAATGAAATCAAACAAATTGGAAGTTTTCATTATCTTTTTGACGAATTCAAAAGTCCCTTTAAGATCATCTTTGGGAATATTTATATTAAATGGAAAATCAAACTCTTTCCCATTGATAATACATTCGATAATTTTGGTAAATTCTAAAATATTTGGGGAAATAATATCAACTGGGAAAGGATGTTTTTGTAATTTATCTACAATTTTCAAGGGTTTCTTTACTAACAAAACATCTGTAGGTTCAAGAAAAATCTTGATTCCATTTTGTTTAGAGAAATCTATGACAAATTCTAATGTGTCTTCGGGAAAATTACAATCTAAACAAATTAATTTGACACTATCCTTCAATTCCATTAAATAACCCTTCAAATGATCAGGCTTGACGCTTTCAAAGATGGAAAAGTTGCCTGTATGAAATAGGATTTCTCTATTTTGGCAGGAAATTATGGAACAGTTCGCTGTTTGATAATGGTCTGTAAACAAGATCCGAGAAAGATCTACCAATTGAGAATTCTTAGTAATGAATTCCGCATGGTGATCCTTACCGAGAACAGAAATAAAATGACATTTTTCATTTAACATACTTAAAACCTCAGACATATTTCTACCGACCCCTCCACAAGTTTGACTTGTATGACAATCATACGCCCCGCAGGGAATGATAGTTTCTAAACTCACAACAGATTTATCCTTAATTGTCGTACTTATATCTACAATACTTCCCCCTATGACCGCAAAAGTTGAAGACATTTTTGAATGTGTTGTCGAAGAATACTCTTTCAATTTATATAATTCTGTTACCAATTTCGCAGCATGTTTAGCGTTATTTTTTATCAGCTCTACGTTTAGCATTAAGGATTTTCCTTCAGTTATGATATTTATTTGATTTAAGACATAAGGTGTTATATCTTTACCGGTTATTCCTGCTGATTTGGCATTCTCTAGACTTTCAAGGATAGCTTGTTGTATAAATTGACCATGCCTTTCTAGAGCTTCAGGAATTGGGATTGCTACGAGAACCCCTGAATTAATCTTCATGTCCCCCATGTCTCGAAGAATTGAAGCGATTTGTTCAGAAGATGTAAAACTATTTGGAGATTTGATTCCGCTAGATCGAGTGAAAAAATTTGGAAAAACAACGGAATTTAAAGTACATACGAAAACCCCTTCTGTTTCCAAATATTCCAATGTTTTGGAAATATCCAAAAAGGATTTTATGCCTGAGGAGACGACACAAATTGACGTTCGTCCGAGTTCTCTGAGATCTGCGCTTATATCCATGGAATCCTTGACTCCTTTATGAACACCACCAATGCCTCCGGTTGCAAATACTTCTATTCCTAATTTATTTGCGATAATTATTGTTCCAGAAACTGTAGTACCCCCATACTTTATGTTTCTATAAGAAAATATATTTTGTCTAGATACCTTTACAGGTTTATATGAAGAGTTAATTGATTTTGCTAATTCCTCCATCTCAGGTAACGAAAAACCCGCTTTTATTTTCCCATTCATTATTCCTATGGTTACTGGAGTAACATTTTGCTGCCTTACAATATTTTCTAATTCCAAAGCAGTTTCCAAATTTATCGGCCATGGCATACCATGGGTAATAACGGTACTTTCTAAAGCGAGTAAGGGCTTTGAACAGGCAATCGAGTCGCGTACTTCATCCGACACTTGAATTATTTTGCTGTCCCATTCTGAAAATTTTCTAACATTAAATTTTACAACAGTACGTTTTAATAACTGCCTCAGCATTAACACCGAATATAATCAACGTGAAAAACTTCAAATACATTATCTTAAAAAATTGACATTTAACCTTTGAATTTATGCACGAACATTTTAACTATTTCGTAATTTTAAAACGGAATTAAGTAAATAATTGTGATCTATTTACAAGTTTATTATTTTCTGTCACTAATATGAATTAATTTTATTTAAAAAGTGTATGCTTATTATTGAAGAGGATTAATGTTAAATGATCCTTGTAGGGATATTAAAACTGTCGTCATTTTTAATTGATTTTCACTTGCAATTTTAATTCACAATTCAGCTTAATTCAAAAAAATCCTGAAGGCATTTATCTTTATTTAAGTTATTTTTGAAAACAGCTCACAATTGATTTTTTTATTCACTTAAACAACAAAAAATCATATTTGTTTTTTCCTTTTAAACAATAAACGCAATCATCAAAACACACAGAAAATAATAATTTTTAAATTTTGCAGACACAACTGATATTTTCTTAAATCAAATTCAAACCAACAGACATACGGACACTTAATACTGCGACACTTAATCACCGACATTTAAACCATGCGACAGTTAATATCGTGACATTTAATACCACGACAGTTAATCTCAGCGACAGTTAATACCGCTATATTTTCGTTTAGTGAAATCGTTCAATATATACAGAGAATTCACTTTACCTTCTAAAAGTTTTACTTTTTGCTGTAGAAAGGAGTTTTGAGATCAAAATGATATAATTGTTTTTTAGTAAACTTTTGTACTTTCAACGACATTAGTTTGAATAAGTTTACTTTGTATTAATTTTGATTGAGTTATTTCTACAGTTGTTTTACTTAATCAGATCCTTATTCATTTTCTTTTTTGAGTTGTATTTTTTACCATCGATTATCTTGAACGACTGTTAAGATCGCTCCCTGTATTCCTTTGTAATTTCTTTAATCTTTTCATTCATTTTAAATGATTTTTTGATAGATTGCCATTAAAAAATTAGAAAATATTTGTAAATCATGAGAAATTTGAATATACGGAACATCTCGTAGCACGAGAGCGTGGTTTCCATCATCTGAAGAGGATTGAAGTTCCGATGACTACATAGTCTAAAACGAGGAACGGTTTCCAACGTCTTTTGAAGATCCTGATTTTTATTTTCCTTTTTCACTGCCTATCAGCAATTTTCTATCAGTCGATTTTTGTTAGTCATTATATATTTATTTATAAAAAATTTATATTTCATATACAGACAGAATAAGATTAAGATGACTAAATTCCGAGGTTTACTTCCCCTTTTGATGCGCCATTATCAAAAATATGTTGTCCTACCCTTGGACGAGATGGTGAGTGAAATAAAAAGGGTTATGATTGAGGCTTAAAAACTTTGCTTATATTCGTAAATTGTCAGATAATTACTTTTAAAGTGAAACTAAACGAAAAGATAATAAATTTAAAGGCGATGGTTAGATATAAAGAAGCGATTTCACAAAATATTCAGAGACTTGTTTTCTATGGAAAATCTTTGTATGACAATAGAAAGTTATACGATAATTGGATTCAGAAATACTAGAAAATAGAATTAATTTTATTACTGAAAGAAGTAATTGATTACAGTGTCGAAAAAGAATTTATGGAAGAATTCAAAAAGAAAAGAACCTGGAAAATGAGATTATCAAGGACTTTATTTGGCTCTTGAGGAAATTAAAGAAAAGCCATTAATAAGATCGAAAGACAAGAACTACCACTAAATTTAAGAGGAAATGATTCAGTATTTTGAATAGAGATAAAGCTCAGACAAAGGAATAATTAGAAATACGAGATCTAAGAATTGAAAAAAAGATTTGCAAACGATAGAATGGAATTATGATAAGTATTGAAAGTTACTTCAGGTAGATGCGTCAATGAGTATTAGAACTTTTATTTCTTTGAAATTAAACCTACGAACAAATTAAAGATGTTCAGTTCACTGAAAATAGATTTATGACCGGGTCATATACGACTCAGAGATTTATGAAACGAAATGATAACTTCTACATTTCCCAATTATGAAACTTAAAAAGGAATCAACAAAAATTCGAATCGTAATTTTGTATTTTGAATTGAAATAATTATTGTTTTATGAATTTATCGAATTTGAGCTATTATTATTTGAATTTTATTTGTATTCGAATCAATTTTACACTTTTGTGATTTCTCGATTTAAAATAAAAAAATAAGTTCTGTTTGAATATTTTTAAATGGGTGTAGCACGAACTCAAAACGTTCAAGCCTCAATTCTGCCATTGTCCCTCTACCACTAGCACCATCCGGTCTTTGGGAAACTCCTGGAGACATGGCAGAACAATTATTATTATAAAAAATATTAACAATAATATTATTATTCTTAAATTATATCAATAATATTATTATATACCATTTTTATTTCTTTAAATTAAAAATCCTGAACATATATTTATTAAATTAAAAATAATAATAATAATATTTCATTTACTTAATTCTCTACAAATAAATTATGAAAGAGGAATTAAAAAATGTCCTTGAGTAATAATTTATGTTTTACAGTTATTTTATTAACTGGGGGCATGAAAAAATAATTTGAGTAAAATATTTTTCAATAGTTTTATATTAATTTATATAACTTAAATTAAATAATAATATCTAATAATAATATTTAATATCTTTATTAAATGCAATTTGTTTTAACATTTTTTCCATAATAATCAAAACTTAGCCGTAACCTGAACTAGTAAATCAAAAATTAAATTTTTAATATTCATTCTTCATGCAGACAGAACTCTACTTTGCCAACAAAGTTTTAATTAAAAAAGAAATTAAAAAGAACACTAAAAAATTTAAAATTAATATAAACTACTTATAATTTATAAGTAGATCTATTTCAATTAATATTGTTCAAGAACTTTTAAAATTTTTTTACTGTATTAACTACAATAATGTATAATATGCACTCATAAAAATTTCGAAAAATCGTCTTTGTCCATCGTATAACCCGTAGCTTATCCACAATAAATTCGGGTACATAATTTTTTCAAATACCAACTCCCCGTCCAAACAACCACTGTCACTACAAAATTCCATCAATCATCAAAAATAAGTTGCTTTTCATTCAATCGAATTCCAGTTAAAGACACACGTTTGACTTATTTATAATTTTATAATTGCTACTATAGAAGAATATTTTATAAACATTCCATTCTATATTCATAAATTTGAATAGTTATAAGAAAAAAAACTTTAGAGAAGCCTCGGAAAACAGTGAAGAAGATTTAACGTTCGATTTTCATTTCATAACGTTTTCCATCAAGTGGTTACTTTCTTTTATTACAATATTTCAAAAATGTCTCTGTTTTCTCATTTTTCTGCTTCTCATTAATAAAACATCTAGCCTAAACTAGATTCTAATAGTTATCACCTCTTTTAAGTGTCACTGTAATCAATATTTCGAAAGCACATTACATCTTACATTACTTTGGAAAACTTTACAATGAAGTTAAAGGTCATAATATTTTTTATAATATTAGGTTGGTCGAAAGATAATGGCGGTTTTTGAGCTTTATACTTTGTTTATCTACTTTGATGTGTATATAAGTTTAAATTAGTGTTAGATATTATTTGAAATCTTTTGCCTAGCTGTATATTCTATAGCCATTATTAACATATTGCTGTTATTTTTTAGAATATTTACGGTGCTAAATTAATAATGGAAAAAATTAAAATTCGAGCAATTTTCTTGTACGAATTTAAACTGGGTTGTAAAG
>MQRK01236145.1:34452-51912 GCA_001938485.1 Girardia tigrina
ATATATATATATATATTAATTGTGACGAAAACTTTAAATTGTATGTGAAAACAGTATGTTGATTGAAATATGTAGAAACTAGAATGGTGATTCTCCCACCAAGATGAAAATTGGTATTTTTTGAATATACAATAATTGATCATAATATTAACGAAATGATAATAATTTAATGAGTTTTAATTTTTCAATTAATAACTAAATTAATTTTAATATAATTATTTTTTAAAAGAAAATTATTTAAATTAATATATCTTTAAATCTTTAAAGTTTAGTGTTTGTAATATATATGTTTCTAGAAAGTTTTAATGCAATTGTGAGAGGTGTTTGTAACATAAATTTCTGAAATCATGTTTTACTCAATTTAGACATTCATTATGAACAATTTTCAAACAAAATTTTCAACTATTTTCTTAATTTAATTATTAATTTGCTATCTCTATTTTCACATAATTTTTCATTTATTTAAAAGTTTAGTCAAATTAAAATAATATTTAATTTTTTAATTTTAAAATTATAATAAAAATATTTATGAAAATTATTATTTAACATATATTTAATTTTTAATGAAAAAAATTTAATTTTCAAATTGGTTGTTCATTTTAATCCTTTTATACTGTTTTTTTTATAATTTAGTTTTTCAAATGAAATATTATATGCTGTTTTTAATTTTGTATTAAGAAAAACATTTTATAATATGTTAACTATTGTTTGACAATATATACATATTTATAATACGGTTAAATTTAGAAAATTGTAAAATTAAAACTCCTTAAAAAAGAACTTTGTTTTAATATTCAGAAACATTAAGAAGCGAAAATTTAAAAAGCAACATTTTTTAGTAAAATAAATTTTATTTTATGGATTCGAATTTTGACGAAGTTTGCGCTGCAAACTTTACTGTAATACACTGTAATTTCTGTGTCAAGCCTCTCTTCATTCTTTCTAAACAATAAACAGTATTTTACAGGACCATAAAAGCCTTAACAGTGTCATTGTGTGTATATGAGTCAGAATGAATATATGTGTGTATAATGAAAGTTTGGCGTGTTCATCATTATCTGCAAAACGAAAACCTGGCTTCGCCCTTGCATTCATTATAAATTGGCAAATTAATGTTTTTTTAAACAAATAATTAATAATTTTATTAAAAATATTTTTAAAAATTTGTTGCGGTCCGCTATAGATCCCTTACAAAACGTTAAGTATCAAACATCTTACAGAAAGACCAAGAACGAAGACAATTAGGTTTAATACATATATTTGAACGTATTAAAAAATGATATACACTCATTACGGCATGGAACCCGTGGAACCCTTTGCGACCCCAAAGAACGGCATTGAGATGTTTTGGAGGCTGAAATAACCATGTAAATGAGAAAAATTAAGAAGTTATGCCAGGGCTTACCTAGTGGCAGAAATCGAACAACTGGCCCTCTCCTGAGAGGTCTTCGTGCCCGGAGTCCGTTTTTTTAATCCACGAGCTGATGATAATTTCCTGAGCAGAGATATTCCCCTGTAAAGTTAGAAGAATTAATTAACATATATAAGAAATTAATTAAAAAACTTACGTGATTCAGTAGCGATTCTTAAAATAATCATGCTATGAATCAGCATTATTCATTGGTAAATAAGGCTAATCACGCGGTCTGAGAATGATAGAAACCGGCATGTATTGTAGACCTCGGCGAATGAAATTGCAGAAACAGTAGACAACACCAATGAGATATTGCCACGATGAGAAGGTACAATAGCATGCAGAAAACGTTAGTATAAATATAATCATCATTTGCTGTAGAATGACCATTGTTTGATACCATTTTTGAGACCAGTATTGATCATTTTAGTCGACCATTTTAAATTATCATTTCAACTACGAACGAACCCATTTTATCGAAACCAAGTAGAAGCTACATCGACGAGAATTCAATCCGAACGATCCGAAGAAAAGAGGACGCGAAACAGAGAAGCATACGAAATTACTAGCAAGAAACTTTCCTCCGGAGCCTAAAACTAAATCAAATGTAAATTTGTTATTCTACGATATATCATATATTTGATTTAATAAATGTATAAGTTTAAGTGTATATTTGTTTTTCTATATGTATATAATTAATAAATAGCTCCTAACCCTTTTAGTTTCGACAAGTAGACTAAGCACAGTCGTCGTCGTAGTCGCCGTTTTATTGAATAATGTCCCGAGATAATTATGAATCCATCGAATACGAAGAGGAAACCCTCGAGGTCGCATACAATTCCAAAAGTTATACCGACGATGAGAGTTTTAAAAACGATAATCAGCTAATTATCACAGACGTGAAGTCAATATCGTTAAGTGAGATGTCAGGAACAGTCATGTCTTACATAGATGAGTACATGATCGATAACCTACCGGTGCGGAACGAGAATTAGTTGTGGATTCCATTGAATTGATAAACAATCAGTGAACCGAAACGTGAACTGAAGCAGCTGAATTTAATGTCGAATATGTTTAATAAAAATTATAACTACTTGAATTATGACTCGTTAACCTGTTGTTGATATAAATATAAATTTAGACGTCGTAAACATAAATGACCTAAATAATGTATATGATGTAGATTATTAAAACAAATAAATCTTTTTTCGTGAATTGAATTTTTATTGTTTTCGAATTTTTACAGTAATTGAGCATGAATTTTAGAATAAAAATTTTAAATGAAGATTTTAGAATGAAATTTTAATTTTGAAATAGGAAGTTTAACCGTTGACTTTACAGTGATTTTCCAGTAATTTTAAGTTGATTTTGTTGATTTTATGAATTATTAGTAGTAAATTTATCAACGAAATTGTAATAAATGATTATAAATTAGGAGTATAATTCTATGATATTAATTAATTACGAACGATTAAGGGAAGTTTACGAGTTACAATAAAGTTTATAATAAAGTCATAATAATTTTTTTTAATTGAAAAATCTGTTGTTGGTAGAAAGTTATTAAAGATAATTAGGACGGGATTAAAATAAAGTAAATTGTTAGGACTTACTCATATTGAACGAATTAATTTAAATGAGCTGTAACCAATTACACTGATACGATGCAAGGAACTAACACAAATGAAGATAAGATGCCCGAAGTTTAAAAATGATAACAATATAACATATTACTGATAATATATTTCAGAACTCCCCAACGCCGCAAATTAGTTAATGTACGACGCGGCCACAAGTCATGAAAATTACAGTGTTACGAGTTTTCCGTTGCAACGACGATCAGTCTATATTTAAATACAGTGCCACACAGTAACAGCATATAGACAGGCATGAGCGATATATTCATCAGAGGAGTACACAGTTGCACAGATTGAAATCATCTCCTATTGATACTGACCCAGGTGGGAGGCCATAGCCTATCCTACCTTTAATCGAACCCGAAGGCCCCTTGAGCTTGGCACTGCTAGGCAGATGTCAGGCAAGATAGGATGCGTCCGATCCACTTAGAGATCGAAGTAAATAAATCTTTAAAATAACATTGGGTTGTGGTTGACCTTTAATAACAACTGGGGGCTCTTGAGTCATCAGAAATGTTTATATTCGAAGAGGTCGTGACAAATTATAACGATTTTCCATTACATTTTCATTGATAATGCTTTTCAATCAAAATTTCACATTTCAATCTTCAGTCACCGTATGAGCTAATAGAGGTTTTTTCGATCTATTTTCCAATAATATAATTTTAATCAACAAAATCAAAATTGTTTTAAAACGTTTTTTGATTTTTTTAGACATGAAAAATTTCAATAGAAGAAACAGCGAAATTTCTCTTGAAGACCGATAGAAAATTGCTATTAAAATTAGGCAAGTCCATTCAACCAAAGCAATTTCTGATACTTTCGAGCTGAATTATTGAGCAGAATAAAAAATTATTAAAATTTTAATATAAATAGATTACCGTTTAGGACAGGAAAGACACCATTCAAGAACTACATCTAAAGTACAACAAATAACACTTATCCAAAATTATGTCTCACAACATTTTTTTAATTTATATTTTATACAAATAATTATGTTCTTTAAAAGACTAAAAGTCGACTTATATGACAATTAAATCCCTTTGTAATGTGATTCTTTGTGTTATCCTTTTTCCATTTGAACTTTCTCCAAGTCGTAATACCTCTCGGCGTACGCAGTATATTTGGTTTCATTTGAACGATTTTCTAAAGAATGAAGTAATTATTTTAAAATTTGGTTTGGAATAATTTGTAGGAATAAATCTGTATAATCATAAAGGATAATCCATACATAAATATATCTTTTACAAATAATACAATTTTACTATAAGGAATTTATTCATAAGCGAACTAGATAAGTAATCGAAAATTATTATTTTGTAATTTTCCATATTTGAGAGGAAGGCCTAATGTCATGATGAATAATATTAATACAGGTAATTACTTAAAACGTCATTTAGTTTTGGTTAGATCTTTTCAGTTAGGTCTTAATGAGGTAAGAACTTATTATTTCTGATAAATTAATTATTTCTCGGTTATTGGGGAAATAATTACTTTCACATATTTGTAAGAGATTTTCTCTGCCAAATATAACAAATATAAAATTAATATTAGAGTGCCGCGAACGGGTGGTACCCAAATTATCGTTAGGAAAAATAGATACAGAATAAAGAAAATAACAATTCATTTTTAATATGCTTATAAAAATTGTTAAAGGAAACGTTTAATATGACACGCTGCGATAATAGAGTTGGATTTCGAAGCCAATTAATGTATGCGGCTATGCAAATGGCAACGGACTCATCAGTAAAAGATTATAGAGGCTCTGGGTCTGCAAGTTAGGATCTTTGGCCGCCTCAGGCGTCACACGCGGAATAATCCTCTTGAGTATTGAATATCGACTGGTAATAATCCGCGCTGTTGTTTATGAACTGTATGGTATCGACTCATCATAAACATTAAAATATTCGGTGTCGCTTATGTGATCTAAATGAATTCCGGAAAAAAGATACCAGGATAAAAGATACCAAGATAGATAAAAAAGACCACATAAAATAAAAAAAAATTATGAAAATTTTCGAAAATTTAAAAAAACTTAGTAAATTTGAGAAAGACGATAAAATTCAAGTAAATTTGAGAAAAATCTTATTTTAAATTTGCAAAAGTACGTAAATATTTAAGTGTATCAGGTTCACTTGAATAATTATGGAACACAGAAGCAATAACTTATTAACAAAAACCATTTAAGCAAAACAATAATTTGAAATTTGTAGAATATTTGTTAAAGCATTTTTTTAAAAAATCATCGTCGACATGTTTTAATCACTTTTTTGATCATCTTCAGTAATTTTATTCGTGTTTCACCTTTTATTTTATTTAATATATTTAATTTTTATAATATATTGAAATTAATTAAAGAAATATAATATTAAACTTCAATTTGATTGGTTAATGTTTTTTAAACAATGAGGATATTTAATACTAGCGCGCTCGGCCCGCTTCGCAGCCCTCTCTTTCCGGGGGTTCAATTTTTTTTATATTATAAAAGCCCAAGTAACTCACTGCCTGCCTCACTGCCTCACTAACGCTGTAAGGTAAATTTTTGAAATGATTTTATAATCAATAAAGAAAGCGTATTTTATCACTTTAATAAATAATTTCAAATGACCTTTAATTTTCGAATATACAAAAATTATTATTTCAACTAATTTGTTTCTTAAAAAATTTGTGGGTCTGATTACATAATATGAGCGTTAGTGAAGCAGTGAGTGACATGGGCTTTTATAATATAAATTGAGGCTGCTTTTCTTTTCTTATTTCGTATGCTAATTAATGGGTTATATGGTTTTATTATAAATGATTCACACTAACATTTAATGTGAATTAAACTTCTTCTGAAGAATAGAAAACTACTCTTTTATGAAACCATTTATTATTTCATAATTCACGACATATTTCGTTCTTAACAGAACAGTATTAGCAGTGTTTCTTCCAGCTCTGTACGGGGGGGGGGAACATTTACCCCCAAAATTTAACGCTTCCCCCCAAATGTTCCATTTATAAGCCATATTTAGTAATAAACATCCAAATGTTAAATTCGCTATCGAAAGCTGAAATATCACTCTTAATTGAACGCCGCTGTATATAATTTACAATCAAGTGCCCAAAAGTTTATATTAACTGGAAGCGACAGTTGTTCATCTTCCAATGGCCTTCCCACATTATTGTAAAAAGAAGCAACTGTACTGCATTGTCTATCCTCAGTGTTAACTTCAATATTAAATAAATAAATAAGTAAATAAATAAAGAACAGAACGCTATATTTACACAAATACAATGATACATCATCTATGACTTCCAATAAGCGACCTGCCACATATCTACTTAATTATTTTGCTAACATCCCTGCCACTGTAAATTTTAGCTCTTCTACCAAACAAACTCAAGATTCAGTGACTTACCTGAATGATCCTGTCAATTTTGATGACGTTCCCGATGAACCACCACCAAAGAAGCAGAAGCCTCAAAAATACCGTGATGAGCATTCATGGTTAACTACGGATAACTACTGTGTATTTTGTAAAGAATATTATGAAGAGCGGCATCTCCCAAAATGTTCTAACGGAACTTTTATCAGCCAACCCTTTACTAATTTTGAGAAGGCTACTGGAGGTTCTTCCAAAACTAATAAACTACTGAAACAAGCGGAATCAGAGGCGTATCGTAAAGAAGAATGCTTCCATGTAGCCAAAGAAGACTCTCGAGTTCATGCAACGGTTTTCAATCAATTGCACATAGCAAGTGAATCAGTAATGCAAGAGAACCAAGATCGTCCAGTAGACTATTTAAAGGTAGCATATTAGCTTGTTATAGAGGAAATACCGCACACCACAAAGTATGGCAGACTGCTGGATCTTTGTACTGAGCTGGATGGTAGTGGGCGCATGAAACAATGGCAGGAGCTCCGTCCACAAAATGCTACTTATATGTCCCACAAAATTCCTTGTGACTTTCTTGTTACTTTCAAAGAACACATGCAAGTCTTTAAAAAAAACAACTGAAACCATTCAATATTGGTGTACCCTATCTGTCTGTCATGGCCAATAAGGCGACTGATCTGTGAGGAAGAACTACTCTATCAGTTTTTCTTCGTTATTTTGATCCTAATGGTGAGCAAAAAGAAATCTTTATACGTTTTCAGGAGTGGAAAATACAGAGGCAAGTACAATAAAAGAAGGGATTCTGCTCGCATTTGGAAATCTTGAAGTCCAATGTCAGCATGTAAAGTGGCTGTCATTTGATAGAGCCAACAATATGCCCGGTAAGCAATATGGAACACAATTCCAAATGATCAAATACCATACTAAAGATGCAGTTCATACCAGCAGGAGACACAAGATGGACATCACACTATCAATGTGTTTCAGCAACAACCAAATGTCTGCATGCTATCATAGTTACTCTGCAAGACATTCATGTCAACAGTGTTGATTTATCCTCAGAGGCTGGTGGCATCCTACTGACACTTCAAACTTGCAAAGCAATTATAATTCTATATGCCCTGAAAAGAATTCTTCAGTCTGTATACAAGAAATTGTTGCTACTGCTCGTTTAACTCTGACTGAAATAAGAGATAAACATCTGTATGAAGATGATCTCACTCTCTCTCTTCAATCGGATTCATTAGCACTTGTTGAAGACAACAATGCAGAGGAAGACAGATTACGCACCAAAGTGATTAATCCATTTATTGAATGTTTACTTGACAGCATGGATTCCAGATTTTCTGATTAGGTGATGGCCATGTGCACAGTTACATCTATCTTTGATCCACGCCAAAATTCTACAGATGTTCCAAATTCTCATGCTCAATTGCTAACATTTTGCAAGAGTCACCCATTCCTTGAAAATATTGTTGTGGATGTCATTGAAGAGTTTAACGTATTCCGAAATCACATAGCCATTCTCCGAATGAAAGAAAACGAGTCATCCTCTAGTGAAGTTCTTTGCTCTATTGTCAACACCAGCGGGGTGGTAAGCGGCACCTTTCTAAATCTTTCAATATTAGCTTCCATTATTCTCCTGTGTCCTTTGGGTACACCTTCTGTCGAGATGTCCTTTATTGCAATGAACCGAATCAAAATTCAACTTAGACAGCAACTCTCTCTCACAAATCTAGAAGCGTGTATGCTCATCTCCATCGAGGGAAAGGATACACTTTCTGATGAGGAAGCATGCAAAATTCTTCGTATTTGGTATAGACAAAAGGAGAGGCGAATTTGTATCCCTTTATGGGTTAATACTATATTAAGCATTAGTTAATAATAAATCTTTTTATCTTTGGTGTTTATATTGATTTGCTGATTGTATAACAAGGTTAATTATATAGTTGTAATACCAACATATTTAATCTATTAAAAAAACAAATAAATTCTAACACCCCCTAGAAAACGAGGTTCCCCCCTAAACCGTTAGGCTGAATGAAACGCTGATTATTAGGTGTATCGTCCATTGATAGAACAGATTTTTAAGCATTGAAAACGAATTCCAAAAGAGTTTGTATCAAAAATAGAAAATTTTTCAAAATTCTAATTGGATAGAAATAACATAAAACACTAAAAAGATTAATTTATAAAATTGTAATATTTTAATTTATTTTTCAAAATTATACTAATATATTTTTTAAAAAAGTGACTTTAAATATCTTAAAAACATATATTTAGTATTTGTAAAAAAAGTTTTCAGTAAAACATTTCTTTTTTTAATTTCAAAAATTAAATTCTAAGAATAAACGAAATCAATAAGTATATTAATTAGTAATTCACAGAATCTCAACTCTTAATGTTACTCAAAGCTCTTCTGTTAAACAAAAAATTCATTCTTTGAAACAGAAGAGATTATATTTTAATTATTGATAATGTTAAGAACATTAAGTCATCACAACTCTTGGAAGGCTGTTCACTGTTTGACATCGGTCTAATTGGTTTTTTAATTTCTATTTTTAATTGTGATTATTCAAACAATTTTTCTAAATCTTTTTGAAATATTTAATTTATAAAATATTAATTATAAATAATAATTTAACCATTTCTTAATAAAAACTAAAAATAATAAAAATGTTACCAAATTGTTAAAAATGAATTTAATTTAAATCTAATTAAATGCTTTTTTTGTTTCAAAAAAAAATAATAAACTAAATTTTGATTGTTAATTTTAAAAATATTAACTTATCAATTTATTATTTTAATTATGTTCAAATAGTCAATCACTGTAAATATAAAAAAATACCAATTTCCATCTGGGGGGAGAATCACCATTCTAAGTTCAACATACTCAAATCAACATCAATACATTCATACAATTTAAAATATTCCTCACAAATAGGACACTACAACTCATGAATAAACTTTCAAAATGGACAAAGTAAAGCCATTTTAAATCTTAAAATCTTTAATTAAATTTAAAAACATTTTACAATTATTATCACATAATATCTTGAAAAATTAAGTAAATGAAAATTCATTCAATTAAAACTAACAAATATTAAATTACATTTGCTGATGATTGAGTATAAAACTTCGAAACATGTTCAATAATCACCTTCTTAAGACAACTTTAACAAAATTATTTTTCATATATTTATATAATTTTTTCTAATTAAACAATCTAATATTAAAAAATTATTGTGAAACAAAAATTAATCTTATCCAAATCATAATTAAATGAAAGGTTATTTTAAATTAATTAAAATAAATGAAAACAAATCATTAAATCAAGAAATGATTTTAATCATAAATATTAATAATGAAAATATTTGATATGAAAAACTAATATGAAAAACAAATTTGTCAAACAATTTCTATTTTAAAGTCTCATTTTAACTAATAAACATTCCGTTATTTTTATTAAATTCGTAATTGATTGAAATATTACATTTTAGAGATTGAAAAATTAATTAATTGTTTTCAGAAAAATGTGTATTATTATTTTTATTTTTCATTCACTAAAAATAAGCATAAATAATTCTATAAAATAAAACAGAGATTTACAAGATTTTTTAGGACTTTTATAACCTTTATATTCTTCTCCTTAGAGTATACACAGTCTTAGAATTAAATAATACCCTCGAAAGAGTACATCCTCTCCGGTACTTTTGGGCAATGTAATATGTTTGATACACCCGAGGGAGGGAGAACACACGGATAATTCAAAGTGGGAGATCAGTGGCTTTCATGCAAATTGTGTGCCAAAGTGTGTGGTAGGACAGAAATACTGAGTTTTTCTTGAAAGGTGACTGCACTCGCCAACAAATTCCTCAATTTAACGCTAAGACTCAAACACATGAGCCATTCACAGTTTATTTGCTTCAAATACAGTTGCAACGTAATCAGTACCTGTATCAGTGACAAACCGACCGTTAAATGATAATTTTACTTAAACCAGTATGTCTCTCAACCTCCGTCTCAAGCAACCTCCGCCAACCTAAACATCGACCATTAGTTCTAGATAATATATGATCTCATTAAAAAAAATTAAAGCGTTGATATTCCTGATTCATTTGTTGGTTTATTGTGTGCTTTTAGTCGTGGAACATTAATTAATCCCTATCTTTATGTTCTAACGTTCTCTGATGTGTGATATCAAATCGTTTAATTTTTATCATGTTTCGTGAATCATTATATCTTTGATAAATTGTATATGTAAAAAAATTATATAGATTTAAAATAAATAAAAAAACTATACAGTAAAAATAGTTTTAAAACACTATAAAAGTTTTAAATAATAAACAATAAAAAATGTGAAATTATGATAAATTATCGAATGACTCGATTTTTTTGAATCATACAATGGTTTATGTAACTTGCTGGGAAAATTTATGAAAGAATTGTTTAAGTGCCAGATTTAATAATCGATTTGTAAATATGAGCGGGAATTGTTAAAAGACGGAGTTGTTGTAAAGCTGACAAGGTTAAAAAATATTACTTAATAAAATTTAGCGAAAATTTATATAAAATTAAAATAAAAAATATTTTGCATGTGTGACGTATTTTTCGAACATTATTGGCGTATTCAAGTTTTGCGAACTCCGATCTTCGAGATATTTTGTATAATTTGATAGACGAAGGAAATCTTTGCTCTAACGATGAATCTTTATGTTCTAAACAATCGATTCAAAACATTATTTTGAATTTTGTTAATTTGGATAAAAAACCGATTGTCAATTGTGATTAAATAGTAAATCTAATTCATTTTGACACAATGTTTCACTTAAGTCCGTCATTTCGAGCCCAAGTTTGGAAATTTCTTTACAATTGACGCCGTCATCGTGCCAGCAGAGTCTCAGAAGTGGTTTTAGATTGAATTCTGATGGTTGGAAAGACTGTTTGACTGTTCAGAATCTGATAATGGAATCTCATCGAATAATGCTAATAATAGTGATACTGATGACAGTGGTCGATCGTTCGCGATGGACGAGGGAATAGAGTTTGTTTTGGCTAAGGTATTCTCCATGTTAATATCACCACGATCACGAAATAGGAAAAAAACACAAGAGTGGCGCAGTTACACAGCGTTCACTTTGCAGCCAACATAATATGTCCTTGCCTACTGAGACATTAAAAAAATATACAAACCCATGCTTGTGCATAATTTACTGCACCCACAGCCCAACAGTTACGGTACCAAAAAAATATATATTTTATACTTCTTTTGTATGGTCCTCATTGTAGTGTACCGCACTTCGCATAATATAAAAAATTTTTGTATAAACGCAAACTAATAATTACATTTTAAAAACTTTATTGATGTCAAATTTAATCGTAGTGACATTGTATAAAAAATATTATTTTCGTATGCAAAAGGTGTTTATGATTAAGTTTTGTTTAAAGGAAACAGTGAAAAAAATTGTTGGATTTAACATAATTATATTTGGTAAGTAAGCATTTTATTAGATGATCACAGTAATTACTATTATATTCCCTTTTTAAGTCACCACGCAATTCACTTTCAAAACACAGTAAATATTTAAATCTACGTTAGAAAAATCAATTACATTGAATAAATGCAAAACATTTTCCGTTTCTCTTACGAAAATGAATATCGTTTATTCGACATTTTATTTACACTCAAAATTCAATTTTCCATTCGCACAAAATTCGATTATTTTAACATTAAAATTTTTTGAATTGAATTAACATTTTTTTAAATTGACTCAAATTGTATTTTTCACATACATTTTTTTTAAAAAAACTGGTAATGATTTTTTTTTGGAAATTGTAACAAAATTGTAACATACAAACACACACACGCATGCAAATTCACATACATTCACAACAACTCATTTTCTTTATTTACATTTACTTACATATAATTGGTGCATTCAAATTTCATCTAAACAAAACCACTCGCACACCTTGAGCAATTTATTACAGACACAAATCACCAAGCACAATTTAAACTCAACTATCCAACACACGCAAAAAAACAAAAGTTTATTATTCAACAAATAAGTTCGTCAACTGAAATCGAATTTTTATTTTAATTTTAATTATTTTTTAAAGTTATTTAATTATTTTATTTGATTATTTTCTTAAATAATTATTTAATTTTATTTATTTTAATTATTAAAATGTTATCTCGGCAAATGTTCGGTCAATCATTTTACTATCCGCTCCAGGTGTGTTTTATTTTTGAAAATTTGATTAGAAAAATGGCAACTATTTTATGTTATAAGGTGAAATACAATTATCATAGTTATTTGATTTCGTTTGCTTTTTTCTATCGTATTTATTTTTTGTTGAAAATACAAATTCGGGCAATGGCGCATTTTCTCAAAGGGTGGAAGTTTGAATCAGTAGAAGAGGTTGAACAAGGGTACCGCAATGTCTTTGCTTCCAAAATGGCAGAGTGGTATACCTATGGAATCGAGAAACTGGCTGAAAGATGGTTGAAGACCATCTAAAATAAAGGCCTGCATTTCGAAGAATAATGTATTCTGTTTATATGCTTCGTCATCTTGAACATATGAGTAGATAAACGAAAAAACGTTTGAATCGTATATAAAACTTTATTTAAAATACCTCACAATATGGATGAAAATAACTAAATAGATATAATAATTCCATGCACAGTACGTATTTATGAAATAGAATGAATATATAAATAATCACTGCGGAAAATGCAAAATTTACCGCGGAAAAGTCGTGTCTTTGGTAATAAGTAAATCAACAGAATTAAGACAAAATAATTATAAAATGTATCACTAGTAACCAAACAACTTAACTATTTTAATAGACCATTAAATACAATTAGAATAAAACAAAATAAAAATTAAAAAATAAAATGAAAACTAAATAACGATTCATACAATTATGTTCAACAATGGGGTATTAAATAAGACATCCAATAATATAAAAGAAATTCAAAAAATTCAGTCATACGGGGTTCTATTCATATGCTACCACGACATTCGAAATAGAGAGTCAATAAATGATAGATGAAACTGAATACAAATGATATGTGTACAATGTTGGTCGGCTTGTCAAATATATGCGGGCCGAACATATTTAATACATTATGGCAGAAGCGAATGGGTTAAGTCCTTCGATGCGGGGATAATGACTGCGGGACATAACCCTGTAAAAGATTCTCAAGGAGAGAAACCATTAATCGAAGGTTGGGTAATATCTATACATTTTTTACTTGAACTTTCATTGGATTCTTGTCTTATTATTTTGATTAGACAATAGAAGGTTTTAACTAAGACCACCTGAAATTGTACTGCTATAAAACTCATGAATGATGACACCAGGATTATTATATTGATGTAGAGGATTTTTGGAAGGGAAATGAGTATATGTTTGGGTTATCCACTGTAATTTATGAACTAAAAATAAAGGTAGAGTCGCGCAAAGGAAGTAAGACACATGGAGAATCAATGTGGCTGGTGAGACCTTCTTCCAATGCATCCTGCGTAACTTTGGCGTGATTTAAAGTGATAAAGGGGGATAAGTATAAATTACATTAAATTGCAATAAGAATAATAAAAAAATCAAATAGAATATGAACTGTTTCCACAATAGTTCCCCATCTTTTATTTGGAATAGTCGGATAATATTTCTGTAGCGAAAGTTGATAATTGTGTCGAAATAGTAATGTTATAATAATCATAGTTTGACTGTCGATGTTGCTGTAGAAATATTTGTTTCTGTTGTTGTTAATGGCTCACTTATGTTTTATGTTAAGCTGTTTTGTCAACACGTTATCCGGAGCTCTCAAGTTTTATCGACGATGTGCGCTTGCTAAAGTGCCTGTGCCGTCTGTCAGTTATAGATTATTCTAGAAATGCGTAGTCGTACATGATATAGAATTCAGGTAAGAGTTATTCGTATTAGTCACTGGTGACTAATTTTTATTTTAGCTCCAGCGGCCATTTTGTAAAAGAGTAATTTTTTATTATTTTTTAATATTATTATACTCTAATATACATCTGATGATTCCTAGATCCCATCATGAGTTTAAGATTAAGATTAGGGTCGACTGGGCTTTTGGGATTCCTCAACATGTTAGGTCTTTCTAATAGCGAGGTACCCATTAAATGCAAGGATCCTCGTTAGGAACGGAGAGGGCATGGGTGAATTTTAGATTATAAGTTCAGTCCGGTATGCATTGTTGTGAAGTGTGGATTGAAAAGATGTAATGAATGCTACACAATTGCTACGGAGTTGTTATAGGGTGGGGACAAAGAAAAAGGGTACGGAACGCAACACATGTAATGGGTTTCATCCCACATACATTTGAGAAACTTCGCGTGTTATCTGTATAAGAATCCATGAACACATTCGTAAGAAAAGTGGAAGTAATATTGGTTGGTTTAAAAAATTCTGTGCAATCAATTTATTGGGAGAGAGTGACATGGGAGCGTTTTATATAAGATCTTTGGATCCTAAAATTAACGTTCAAATACACTCTCGAAAACTTTAATAAAGTATTTAAATGATTTATTGATGACATTTTGATTGCAAAAAGATTACCGGCAGTATATAAGTAACTTTTTTTTAAATCAGTTGTTTGGAAGATGACGGTTAATCCGTCAAAATTAATAAACAGATTAATAAAAAATTTAATTGGCTTGTTCATTTTAATTTTATTAAAAAAGTATTATTTTTTCTAAGGAAAAATTTTGTGGATTACGAGACTTGACTTAGAATATTAACTATTCTCATTCATGACATTTGGAGAAGGAAATCTTATAATAAGTTGAAGACATTAAAAGAAAGAGCTTTTCAAAATAAAATAATGCCGACAGAAAATGATCAGAAATTAAATTTAAAATTTTCATGTTGCAAATAAAAAGTTACTAATATTTTTTAAAATACTTTTAAACAACTTTTAAAAAATATTTATTTATATTTTTAATAAGTTTTTGAAGCTAAACATACATTAGTTAATAAATAAAATTTAATTAATAACCTAAAGGCGTCGTTCATAAACTACGTCACTCGATTTTTTAACGTTCTCATACACCTCCCCCTTGTCGTCACAAGGCGTCACAAAATATTATACCCCGTATTTTATATTAAATTTATATTTTTTACTTTTATAATTTATTATTATTTTTTAATGTTTTTTATCTGTAAAAAAAAAAGATAAAAAAAAATTAAAGAGATTTCCAAAATCCTCACATAACAAAAAATGTGTATCCTCTTTGAACGCCTTACAATACGCTTGTTTTACCCCATAACCTTACTTATTATTTTATAATTTTTATTTTCATTTCAAATATAATAATAACATAATATTAAAATTAAAACTTAGAAAAAGGTTTAAGCTAAATCTCAAAATATTGATTAAATCTGAAACAAATTACTAAATCTAATTATTCATAAATTTAATTCTTTTTTTACTTTACCTAAATTTTATTTACTCATAAATTTAATTTGATGCTTGAGGCAAATTTTATTTAATTACTATGAAAAAAATCTAATTTAATAATTAAAATAATTTTAATTTAAAAATTATTAAAACAGAAATTTGAAAAATTAGGAAAAAAATTTCGAAGAATCAGTATTAAAATAAACCGCTACAAATAAATTTTATCATATTTTTCTGAGTATAATTAGAATTCTTAGGTGCTCCTGTGTAGAAAAACTGTGAAAAAAATTGAATAATAAAAAGCTTTAATTTGTTTAAAAAATGTTATTGGTTTTTTGAATAATTAATGTCTGCAAACTGTATTCTCTCTGTTTCACTGTTATTCCACTTTACCACGACTTATGTGACGAAACTTCAGATGTGGCATTCACTAATTTGAGACTAGCCGCGATGGAAGAGACTGACCGGGTTGAATCCATTGTCGGTCGATTTGAGCGGACACAACACGATCAACTCATTCGAGAACATCGAGTGGACCGTCGGATGCCACAACCGAACCAGTCGTCATGTAAGACGAGACCGAACGGCAGGCTGACAGCGACACTGCACATGGAATCCTCATTAGCGGGAAAGAAAGTCCATGCCTGAAAGCATATGACAGGGTTCGAGTCAGTTCATTAGCAACTACGAGATGAATTGGCGACTTCCCCAGCCAGCCTGTTCGCACTCAGTCAAGAGGTTCTGGTTACTGCAGCGCGTTCCCACAGCAAGTACTTCAGAAATGTAGAATCAAATCAAGAGTACAGGAAAACTTAAACCTTGGAAAATTAGCATTATTAATTAAAATTAATTAATACTGTTTCATTCTATATTTTTCGTACACGAATTTCTTTTATATAATTAAAAATAATGAAGTAATTATGGTAAATGAAATGATCCTTCAAATTGTCTGGATCCGATCAAATTAAAAGTCGAAATAATAATTAATTTTACAATTAATGAAAAGAACTCAATTAACAAAATTTGTAATCGTATTTAAAAATATTCAGTCAAATATTTTTTAAAATAATTTTTCCAAATTATTTGTCTCGTTTGCATTCTTGGAAATTGCCGTTAACTTACAAATTTGGTTTAATTTATATTTCTTTTTATATTAGATTTTAATATATTATATTAAAGATATTAGGTGTACAACTAATTAATTTCGTATTTGTTACCTCATTTCGAATTTGTTACTAACCTCATATCTATTTATGTAGTCAATAGTCAATTTTATTGAATTTTAGTAAACACACAAATTTTTTTTATTACAGTCAAAATGTCAAATTACGTTCCAACAAAACAACATTTGCGGGGAGGTTTGCTTTTGTTCTTTAATTTACATCGTTTACTCTCAGAAGAATATGCTCCAGAGGTTAGATTATGTCAGCAGTGGTTTGCACGATTTAAAAATGGCGATTTTGACAAAGAAGACAAAGATCGATCAGGTCCATCAAAAAAGTTTGAAGACAAAGAAATGGAGGCATTACTCGATCAAGATCCATGTCAAACTCAAGAAGAACTTGGAAAAACATTGGAAGTCACTCAACAAGTCATTTC
>MQRK01236146.1:0-19372 GCA_001938485.1 Girardia tigrina
CTTTAAAATATCTATTACAACTCGTAATAAATACTTCGACATCGTCATCCCGTTTAAAATGCTCCGGAATCAATCTGGAGATTAATTGGTCCGAGTTTGTGGCAAAGGCCGCCATATTAATGGTTCTTGGAAACTCGTCAGAATTATTAATATCAGACATTAAAACCTTTATTATACCACAAAAAATGTTTAAATCTAATATTTAAACAAATTTAATTTTTTGAGAAACTATTTATTTCATAAATCTTAAACCGATATAGATAAAAATACATATAAATATTCATATTTGCTTTTTTTATTATTTCTATAATTACGATAATATTTTTAAAATATTTAATCGTTTCATTTAATTTTATTACTTTTTTTTTAAATCGTTTCACATAAAAATTATACACTTTTTTACTTTTTATATTATATTAAACTCTCAAAAATTTTTATTAGCAATTTAATTGATCTTAATTTTAGTAATTTTATTTTTTGAATGTTACATATTTAATTATATAAAAATTTTAATTTATAAATATTTAATATAACTTTCTTTTAAAAATTTTCCTAACATTTTTAATTCCTAACATTTAGTATTAACTTATTTAATATTATTTACATTTTGAAATATTTTTATTAAACATGGTAATTGACTGATAACATTTTCAGTATATCCTCTGGACGATTTATCTTAATAAAAGTAACATTGTGATAAACGTTTTGAATCCTGATTACTCTTCTACCGATCATTAATAATTACTTTTAGACATCCTTCGAAGAAAAGATTATAACTTCAGTCAACTTTGTTTTACAAAAAGGATTTTTACAATAAATAAAAATACTAAAGAGTTCACAATTAAAGATTCTTTTTGAACTTCATATATCAAATTAATAAATACAAATCAAAATTAAACGGAATTTTATATTCATCATATTTATAATGAAATTTAGTAATAATTGTAAAGTATTATATTTTGTGTTTATTCGGGTATAATTATTGAAAAAATGAGTAAAATTAATATATAAATAAAACAAAAGTACGCTGACGAAGTTTCTTTAGTAATACAAGAACAGTGACAAATATTAAGTCAAGGTATTTTGATTTTTTATTAGAGCAGGTGTACGAATAAAGTGTGGCAGGTCAGTGCACTTGCGGTCAATGACATCTGTGGTATCTGCAAAAGGATTATGAATTAATTCTGTATTGTGAGGGCTACTAGTTCTGGAAAAATATTCGATACACTTTTACAACAATTGAACAGCTCTAACAAAATCTTTGCGTGGATGTTGCTCATCGCTGGGGCTTAGGCTCTTTGGATGATTTGTCTGAAAGGAAAGTAACCAATCCCATTTCATCAGGTTTATTCCATATCAGAATAGTGGATACAAATAATTGGTACGAAATATTTTTGCGCTCTTGTATTAAAATTACAATATTTATTAGGTCATGTCATAAGTAATGTCGTTTTTTATTATTTATTTGTAATTAATCTTTATACATCATATATTTAATAATAGTTTGTAGAAGGTATAATTAATTTGAATAAGAAGAAAAAGCATGCCACGCTATCAACTCTCCGAAGACCACTTACAAAATTGTATGCTTTATCAATTTAATAAAGGACAAAATGCTACAGTGGCGACAAGAAAAAATAATGCCGTTAATCCTGGAGCTCTGGATGTCCGAAAGTGTCAGGGACGGTTTGGAAAATCTAAAGAATGCAATTTCGATCTGAAAAATGAAGAAAGATCTGGTCGATCGTCAACTGTAGATGAAGACATTTTGCACATAGTAGTGGAAGAAAATCTAACAATGTACAATTAAGCGCTGAAACATGCAAAGATTGGAAGACATCGACATTTAAAAGCAATAGGGATAACAAACAAGGCCAGTAGATGGGTACCACATAATCTAAGTGAAAGTAAAAAAAATTCAAAAAATTTCCATTTGAAATTCGCTTTAATTGCGTCAAAAAATGAACCTTTTTGGATAGAGTTATCACGGGAAACGAAAAATGGGTTTTATATGACAATCCTAAAAGAAAAAGACAGTGACTTTCTCCTAACATTTATGCAAAAAAGGTATTGTTATACTCCTTGTGAGGTACAAAAGGTATCGTTCACTATTAGTCATTAAAACCTGATAATACAATTAATGCAGATACGCACGTAGAACAACTAACTCGTTTAAATGCAAAATCAGGGAGAAATTTCCTGCAGCTGCAAATAGAAAAGGGGTTATATTGCACCAAGACAACGCGAGACTCCATACTTCAAAGAAGACGTTACAAAAATTTTAGGAATTTGACGGGTATCTTCTACCTTATCCACCTATAGCCCCAATTTAGCACCTTCAGATTACCATTTAGGTATTTGCAGCACGTTCTGGTAGGAAATAAATATATCTCATTTGATGCTCTCAAAAATGTCCGTGACGAGTATTTCGAATCCAAATCTGAAGACTTTTACAAATCAGTCATAGAAAAGTTGGTTTCCCAGTGGGAAGAGGTTGTTCAACGCGATAGGAACTATCTTTTCGATTAAAATACTTGTATTGTGCAAAAAACCTCAATGAACAAACGATATTACTTTGGACATGGCCTAATATAAAGATGATATAATATAGCATTTAAACAAAAAACATTTTTAATGAGTTTTATTTGTTGATTATTTTTTTTTAATATTTTTATTTATATATTCTTAATTGAATGGAATTATTTTTTGAACATATCAATCGACAATAATTAAATAACAAAAAAAGTATCAAAAGTAATATCATTAAATTGTCTTAATAAAATATTTAGTCAGCTTGTTTATCTAATTATTATTCATAGCCATCAAATTAAAACAATTGAAAGTATAAAAGAATAGTTTGTTTTAACTATTTTTACTGACATTTAATTAAGGGACTCTTTGTGTTTTCGAGACATTTTAATAAATCATAATTGTATCGTTAAGTCAGAAAGACAAAAGAAGTACTTGAAAAGAATAAAAGGAAAAAAAGAAAAGAAATGCAAATGTTTAATTTTGCATTTAAGTTTCTTAAATATTATATTTAATTATTTAAATAAATTTCGAATAATAAAGAGAGATCTACAACTTTCCATGATGCTTTTAAAATATATATAAATTGAATATTATTATTTTATAATTAATATTATATTATCAAATATGCTCTTTTTGCGAAACATAAAAATATAATTTCTTTTCGCTGATATTTATTATATAAATCTTTCTTTTGTTCCGGAAGAATGTATAAAACGCAGTAGTAATTAAGAAGAATAAATTTTGTCTATAGAGGTTGTCTATATGTGGTTGAATCTGCATATTGATCGACGAAAAAGCGATGACCAAAAATAAGCAATTTACTAAATGTAGAGTAAAAAACTTTTTCATAAATCGACAATATTTAAACAAATTGTTTTTGTTAATTTTTTTACATTCTATATATTAAAAAATGATTAATATTTAGTTAATCAATTTTTGTGTTCGATTATTTGATTTTCAGTTCCGGATGAGCGGTACGGAGTCAAAACTGCCTAGGTCTAATTGTGCCTAGGTCAAAACTACCTTGTTTATAGATAGATATTATTTAAAAAAAATATTTTATAAGAAAAATGCATTAATCTTATAATGAAATCATTTCTCAAAGAATTAGAAAAATCAATTTAATATTGCCTTTTATTAAATTGAAACACGATAGTGTTCTCCAACTTTCGTCTTTCCTTCAAGGAGCTACTGGAGTTCGAAATATTTCTGAAAAACGTTGTAGAAATCTTCGTAAAAGAGTTCAGCGTGTGTTAGGATCAAATCAACAGACTGACAGACTTACATTTCTACGAGCAATAGAATATTTGTCGTTCTCGTAAAATAAAGTTTTTATATTAAAACTTTTATATAAAGTGTTTATTCATTCTTTTTTGGTTATTTGAAAATTTTCTTTACTTATTGCTGATGATTGTCATATAAAATAAAATTGGGAAATCATTTCGATTGTTTGTGTTTTTTATTTGTTTTTGTGATATATAAGTATATGTTTGGACAAATTAAATAATCTAACAAAAAATTATAAAAAAATTATAAACAAGGCAGTCTTGACTTAGGCAGTTTTGACGGGGCAGTTTAGACCTAGGCAGTTTTGATTAGAATCGGATGAGCAACACATAACGAGCATTGAATAAATATATTTGAATTCTGTTAAAAACATTGTGATCGGTCTCTACAATTTTTATCACAGAAATAACTACAGTGACAAGATTATGGAGGTGTTAGAAAAAAGGCTGTAGGTCAAAGAACAAAATGATACCTATTTGGTTTTAATGCGTCCTGCTAAAATATCAAGAAACAATGGTTCTAATATTAATTGAAAACTCTTTCATATTTTTCGACTATTTTATACAAAGATTTTGAACTATTTAAAATTACATAATTAAGAGTCGTATTTGAAGTAATTTTACGCAGAAAAAGGAAACTGAAGAATCGGTTGTCCTGTTCATGAAGTGTATAAGGTGCTCTACAAAATAGATATTTTAAAAAAGATTAAAATTATTCATACAAATGGAAAGAAATGGGAAGAAAATGTGAAAAGAAAGTACAAAAATTATTACAATTGTCGAAATCTTAAAGCTTAACCCTAAAGAATTAAATGACACAACCACAGGGATACCCGGAATTTATCTCACATTGAACCTTTTATCAATATTAAGATTTTTATTCGACCATGTATTATCATAACAATTAGAATTTAGTTTCTTGAGTTGTAAATTAAACTTTTTACTACCTGAGTTAAGATATAATTATTAAAAATTAATAATGAAATTTATTTATTTAAATTATTTTTCCATTAAATTATTTTAATAAATATTGATTTGTCAAAAATGTTACCCTTGTGGGACAACATGTACACAAATAAACACACAGATCAAAAAGTATCACAAGAAAACATCTAGATCTAAGAAGGTTCTTGATCATTGGTTAAATTGTAAAAATTAAATCCTTTTTGTTTCAAAGGATAAGTTTTCTGTTTTTCCGAAGGGCTTTGATTCATAATATGAGCGGCAGTTGTCATTCATACGTTTGAAACCGCTTTATGAAAGGTTCATCAGATGGAACTGACTAAGATAATTAATAATAATAATAATAATAATAATAATAATAATAATAAAAATAATAATAATTGTAAAGCTCACTCTTTGTTCTCTAATAGATGCAGAACAAAGGGGGAGTTTTAACAAATAAATTTCTTTATTTAGACTTTTCTTAATAATAAGAATACCGAATCCAATTTGTAAAGATATATTACCAGATATTAGTCTTGCTGGAGGTAACTCAAATCGATATCTTAAAATTGTTTAGAGTAAAAAAAATAATTTAACTCTGAATAAATAAATGACCAAGCTGACCAATTAAAATTACTTCAAATACGACTCTTAATTATGTAATTTTAAATAGTTCAAAATCTTTGTATAAAATAGTCGAAAAATATGAAAGAGTTTTCAATTAATATTAGAACCAAACTATGTATGGCACTATGCAGTTTGATTAACTTGATCAGTGTAGTGATGATACAACTTATTAATGGGAATGATAGAACTATAATCAAATAACAATTCTACAAGATAACCAAACAAATTTTAATTAATAAAAACCGTACAAATGGTATTGGATCTTACACGGTGAATTTACAAAATGTAATCGGAAGGTTGGATGAACGAAGTCTCGAGATTAATTTTTGAATAATGTTTGTCGAAACCGGTGATAAATAGTCGGTCGGAAATTCAGTAATAATGATGATATTCGATACTTTAGTACCGATAATAATAGTCAGCGATTTAGTAAACGAAAATGATACTCAAATACGTTGAGGATATTCAGTAATTCAGGAAATGATAAATGATCAGGAATTTTCATTATTACTGCTTATCATATAAATTAATTATCTGACCAACAATAATGATAATCCATTTATGATATTACTGGTCAATATAATTTTAAATTCAAATTTTAATTTAAATTCGAAATCATACAATTAACTTATGTAAAAATAATTTCCTTCTTAATAATAATCTTCCTCTTTTTCTTTTTCTTACATAAAAATAAATTCTTTCTCTTTTTTCTTTTCATTTCCTTCATCTTTCCAAAAATAGTCTTTCATTCTTTCATTAAATATTCGTCTTTTGGAATAAATTAAAGTTTTTCTTTTATACCCACAGACATACAAAGAATATAAAAAAATAAAACGCAAAAATTATTCACCACACACAAAGAAAACAATAAATTAACACATGCAAAGGACAGCCTTAAAAATTGTGACACAAGCCAAATAAAAAATCTAACGAAACGAATACATAAAAAAAACGAATTGATGTCACCAGATTATTACCATATTATGAGGTTATAACAATAATCCCCCTGATGATAAATGGAGAGTTATTGATTGTCATGTGTGGTTATGTTTACGAGTTTGATAATGGTGTTGGTTGAAACATTTTTATATTTACAGTGAATGTTCATTACAATAATAATAATAATAATATTAATAATTGATAGCAGAGTTGGTTGCGCAGCGGTTGCGTTTTGGTGTTAGGTGATGGATTCCGGGTCGAGGGAAGAAAATAATTACTAACATTTTTGATCCTCGGCCCATTGTTCCTTTATCCGGATCTAACCATAGTAATTCACAAAATAAATTTTGATCTGAAACATCTGTTCGTCTCATAATGCGCCTTATTTGCTCCATTGATTGAAAATCAGGTGAAAGACCACCGTGGCAGCAGAATATCGTTTCGTCAATTATAGCAGCCATTGGTAAGCAACTGAAACTGTCCGTAAATGTTTTCCATAATTTAATATTGTATCGTCTCTTACATTCGTCTTAAAATCTATAGATCCGATTGATTGAGGTGTACTCGTGATTTCCGAGAAATAAGTTCATAAGATTTTTAGACACGGATTCATTAGACGGTTCGAGTATTAAAACGTGTTCATAAGTTAAAATTGCTTCATCAAATCGTCTCAGGAATTCTAAAGCGGCAGCTTTTCGAGAATATCCTTTGGCCCAACCAGATTTCAATTTAATACACTCTTCTGTATCAGAAAGAGCGAAATCAATCAAGAAGAGCAAATAACATTTTATAGCTTCATGAATTTGTCCTGACTGTAAAGCCTTGTTGCCTTTCAATATGTCAGCATTTCGATAATTGTAGATCACCAAAATATGACGAATCTCAATTCAAAATAATAACATTCCGTGTTAATAAACTTTTACTTAATTCAAAAGAAAAAAATGGCGACTTTCGATTATATACAAAATGTTTTAAAAGATAAATTCGCGCCAAAATACATAAATTAATTCGAATAAACAAATGTACAATTTTGTTATAATTTGATCGATTTACAGTCATTATAAAAATTTCAATTCGAACCTTTGTTTTTCTTCTTTTCGGCCAATCAGAAACGGCCACGCAATTCACTTAAGAAAGACAAACACACACAGGCACAACACATTCAACAATAATCCCGAAAACACACAAACACACAAAAAGCTGCACTTTCACAAGAAAAAAACACGATCAATCACAAAGCCGAATATATGTCACAAATCAGAACTGATGGGATTCATCAAGTGATTCTTTGATAGGGCTCGATCGATTAGTATCTTCAGATTTCACCAACAATCGTTCATCATCAACATTTTCTTCGATCACTTCTTCAATTATATTTTCATCATCCATCGACACTCTCGCGATCAACTTCCATTACCTCGATCTCAAAATCATACTCGATTTATATATATATATATATATATATATATATATATATATATATAGCTACAGAAACACTGGCTGAATCATCAATTTCTTTCGATAGAATCAAATTCAACGATTTCACTATATCAAAATCTTTCAAACTATACGATTGGAATATCATCGCCAATTCGCATTTCTCCATAAATTCGCGCTTTTCTTCTCTGAGCTCCGTCAATTCCGTCGAAGCTCTCTCGAAATCATTCGATGATTCCCTGCTTTCCATTTGCAATTCGCTGATTTTACTGCTGAGCAGAACTTCAGTCTCGTTGAAGATTTCGTTTTTGAAAGATCAAATAATTATTGTCAATATCGTTGAAAAAGACTTTCTAGGCGAATTTTCGGTTTCCTTGAGTAATTTTCGGTGGTAAATGTGACCGCGGGAAAGAACAGATTGATATTCTTTGGCTGATAAATTTTCTTGGCATATTGAACAACTGGCCAGAATAATAATCAGGATAATCCGTCGACCTTGAAATTCAATCTTGAATAAACATAATTTGAAATTTATGTATTAAAACTATTAATTTCCGTTTTTGTTCCAAATAAAGAAATGCTGTTGTTTTTCTCAATATTCAATATATATATATATATATATATATATATATATATATATATATATTTTAATTTGATTTTTATTTTTTTTAATTTTTTTAAATTAAAATTTATCGCGAAACAATAATAATAATAATTATTATTATTATTATTATTATAAAGAATGGAATTCACTATGAAAAGCTTTAAAACTTAAAACATAATTTTTGAACAATTATAAGTCTAGATCAATAAATATAAGTTTTCAACAGTTCAGATCAGAAGTAAATCTAAATAAAAAATATAATCAATTTCGTTGGAAAAAACCCTTTTTTGGAAGTAACCAAAAAAATCTTGATTTGAAAAACATTTTTTCTATATTCTTTCTGTCCGCTGTTCAAATATACTCTATTTATTAATTGCTACAATTTTATTTATTTATATTATTTTTTTTATTTTACACTAATATGACTTAATATTTTTATTAATATTTAAAGTTTGATTGTCCTCAAGATAATCTTTGTCAAAACTTTCGTACGATTGCATCCGTCTAATTAATAATTGACATTAATCTTATTACCTGAGTAAATTGGGATTTACATAAATTTTTAAAATACTTATTCCAAATTTTATTGGTTAAAAAATAAAATGAATATTAATTATTTGAAAAATATTAATTAAAATTCTTTTTTTCAAATTAGTAAATCAAATTAATCAACTTATTTAAAATTTTACAGTTATTTTAAATTAAAAATAAATTTAAACATTATATATTTTTAGACAATAAGAATTAAAATATTAATCATCCATCTGGTTAGGAGAGACACAATTCCAAATCAATATACATATTCAAACACAAAACATCAAACATTCAAAATATTCCTCACAAGTATTAATCAACAAAACTAAATAAAAATATGAACAAATATGAACTATAAAATAAATTTTTTTATAAAATCATACAAATCGAATTAGGATAATTATTAAATTAAAATTAAAATAATTTCCTTTTAATTTACTTTTACGAAAATTAATTTCTTTACATTTTTATTTTTGTTTACATTTAAATATATTTTATTAAATCAAGTTTCTAAAATTTAATTATTTAATTTAATTAATTATTTGAGTCATTAAATTATAATTAATAAAAAAGTTTAACT
Source organism: Girardia tigrina (assembly GCA_001938485.1). NCBI lineage: Eukaryota > Metazoa > Platyhelminthes > Tricladida > Dugesiidae > Girardia > Girardia tigrina. The sequence continues at coordinate 9,485 of MQRK01236146.1, forward strand.
ATTTTTTTTAGTTAGCTAGAAATTAAAATATATTAAAATTAAATAATATTTATTCTCTTACTTGGATTACAGGTTATTTCTGACTGGTCATAGTCTGAATAGAAATGCGGAACACAAGGGTCGGTATGATGGACCCGGCAAGTGACGTTTTCATTCATGACACAGTTGGGTTTGTGGGAGCAAATGGCTTCTTGGGAACAGTTGGCGGTAATGTTCGCTAAATAGGAGTAATACATATCGCTGACCGTGAATATTATCACTGCAGTTCGACAAAGCACCAAGTCGAAATAAAACATGTTTTTATTGTTTTACATTTCAAATATTTTATTAATAAACGATCATTTAAACAAAATTTATATTGGTCTAAATCCATCCAATTATCATTAAGTATAAACAAAATAAAATAATATTAAAAATGAATTTCAAATGAAAAAAACTTATTCCCATAAGAAAATATATATCCATATTTCAATTAATAATTATTTATTTAATAAATTCAAATTCTCTCTCAATGTTTGTTTTAATTATTGAAAATTAAATTAATAAATTTGTATAGTTTAAACAAAATTTTAATTAGATTATTTTCAATTATATTTATTTTTCTTATTGAGTTTTGTGAACGCTACTTTGACATTATTGATATAAATGAATTTAGTATTTGTGAAAATAGGAATTTTATTATAAATATAAAATTTTATGATAAATTTTATATTTTAAAAGTAACATTGAATCGAAACCAAAATTTCGAAAAATTCTTTTTTATAAGGCAAAGTTTGCTTGAGAAAATATTTTTAACTAGTAAGAGTCGTTATGTATGCCGGGGCAGCTGAATTTGCGTCTTTTTAAGTTTCTGTTTGAATTTTTAAACCGTAATTATTATAATTTATTATTTATTGTTTCGAATTCAGTGTTGATTTAAAAGTCGGTCGACCAGTATGGTTTTTGGTCAATTTCGTCGGCTACTCGTGTCTTTCAGTAAAGGCGCTGCGCAGACAGAACCGTCTTAATTCTTACTTGGATTCGCTGCGATTCCTCCTCCATTTTACATTTTTATCATATGGTTATCGACATAAAACCAATATATCATATATAAGGTAGGAGGATACTGTTTTAATATTTTTGAAAGTTTATTAATGACCAGGTTTAGGTATATTGCTTGGATGGTGAAATTGCACAAACAAAAATTGATTGTAATAACGAAATTTAGAGTCAGATAGTCCATAGTAAACCAATTTATTTATGATAAAACAAATGCTCATTCTCTCAAAGTAAAAAAGGAAAACATAGAAGACCACAAACAGATTATTATGATACCACGAGATTAAGACATGGAAAACAAAATATTTATAAGTAATATAAAATACTTAATGGTAAAATTAAATTTAATTAAAATGAAAATAAAATGCTTTGAACTCTTCAAACTCAAGTTCAGACGAGACAAGAAAACAATATAAAAAATTAAGAAATTTTAGAGCATGTACAAATAGAAAAACAAATTTTATTCAGGAAAGCTAAAAATATTTATATAATTAACAATAAGAAAATAAATAAAATTGAAGAAAACAAATTGATAAATATAAGAAATAGGACATAATTGTTAGTACAATGTTTTAAAAGGTTCGGTCTCCTACGTAACTAATCGGACAACAAAGATCAAATGAATGACAAATTAGTATTAGCTATGGATAAGTTCACAAAATTAAGTCTCATGGAAAACATTTAATTATTTCTAATGAAAGATAAGAGCAAGTATCTCTTTGAGAAGCAAAAAGTTAAAATATATCAAGGTTATCATCATTCATGTCGTCGCAAAAGTCCTTGATTCACAATTAAATCCATTGATTTTCAATGAATTTTAGATTAAAGTTATACTTCACTTTAAAAACAAATACACAAATACCACTTTTAATGTGTGTTCTATATTACAGAAATCGTACCTCAACTTGATATTTATTTTTCAATTTTGAATATTTCTTTGTTAGTCGTTCGAAAATTTGAATTAATTCATTATATTTCAAAGAATCAGTTTATAAATCGATTTCTGTATTTGATACAAATGAATTATCTTTGTTCATCAATTGAAAATTCCCTCCACCGGCGCAAGTGTTACCAGATGAAGTGCATGAGCTCTTTGTAGAAGATGAATTTGGATAAAAACTGCTACCAAAATTCGAATTTGCATATTCCGGACGATTATGCGACATTCTCACGAATTTTATTTAGTTGAATTTCGAATTATTTTACCAATGATTTAGTCAAACAAATTTAACAAGACCAAATAGATTATCGATTAAGAATTTATTTTTAAACACATTTTTTTTACAAAATTGATTTTTTTGAAATTGAACATTTTGACATACTTTGTTTAATTTTTATAATTGACAATTTATTTAACTTCACAGTTTTTTAAAAAAAACACAAAAATTGCAATTGTAATGAAGCACACACACATCGTTCAATCACATTCAAAATATCCCAACACACATACATCCATTACACATATCGAGAAAAACAATTAACATACACACACTCAAATGCCCATGTGATTACTATTTACCGAATTGAATTTTAAATTCATTTGAATAAAAATGAACATTTAATTGCCAAACTCAAATAGAAATACTGTAAAATTTACTATTTCGACAATTACGAAATAACAAATTTTACTTGAAAATAAATAGTAAAATTAACAAGAAACTAATAATTAAAATAAAGAACTATTGTCACAAAATAAAAATTATAAAAATAACCTTTGAAATCGACAACATTTATTATCAACAAAAAAAAACTTTACACAATCCAAATCCGCGAACGGTAAATAATTATTATACTCCAATTTGCAGTCAATAACCAATATTGATTTGTAATTAGCATATTACATATTAAAATGCTAATTTATAATTTTTCTTTTAATTATAAAGTTTCAATTTTGCAAAGAATCTTCTTATTGTGTTCAATAAGCAGTTATATTTTGAAAACTTGTTTCTGTGTTAAATTAATTTCTTGGAATGACGCATTCTTGTGACATTAAAAAAACAATAAAAGATGACGGAGTTATACAACATAAAACAGTCAACAACACAATTGATTAGTCAATAAATTTATTTTTAGTAAGAATTGATCACAAAGCCATTACATGGATAATGACAACAAAAAAACAACGCAACACTACCAAAGAAAAGAAATGCACATTCAACACAAATACAAAAAAAATATCGAGAGATATTTACGAAAAAAAATACGAAACCACATGAAAGTGATTGCTTAAGTATTTAATTAATTTATTCTTTAATTATTATTTTATATAATTAATATTTTAATTTAATTGCTCTTATTACTTTATTTAATTTACTTTATTTTACTTTAATTATTTAATTTAATTAATTATATAAACTTATTTATTTATTCAATTTCTTTACATTATATTCCAAATTGACAAAATGTTCGGTCAAACATTTAATATATAAATAATATCTCTCGATATTTTTTTTTGTATTTGTGTTGAATGTGCATTTCTTTTCTTTGGTAGTGTTGCGTTGTTTTTTTGTTGTCATTATCCGTGTAATGGAGGTTTTTCCGTTTTCTTAGGGGGGGACTGTTGTGTTAATTTAACTCCGCGTGTATTGGTCAAAGAATGATGTGGTCTTTCTTTCATTTGTCTCTGTACATGACCTTGATTGGTTCGATTGTTCTCTGTACATGGGCATGTCTTGGGTGTGGTGTATGTTGTGTTTGCAATGGTTTGTGCGTGATTATATTCTTTATTTTTTTTTGTTTTTGATTTTTATCGTGGTCGGAATTTTTCTCGAAACGTTAAATCATGTTATGCGGATTGGCAGAGATAATGTTCTTTAAGAAGAGAGTAGAGAATATTCCCACTGTGTCGTATGAGGATTTCGAGCAAGATTATTTGTTGCGCGGAGAAGTGCAATTTGTCAATGCGTTTAGTTAGTTTGTTTATAGTATTATTGGTGTTTCTGCGGAAGTCTTTCTGCATCCAGACAAAGATAGGAGTTATCAGAAAATTGTTATTTCCACTAATGTTCCAGTGATTGCAAGAATTAAAGCTACCTAAAGAATATGAAAATTTCTTCACGAGAAACAGTCCGCAAGAATATGCTGCAAGTGTTGGTTACATAGAGCAGTGTTTCAGAAATAAAAATAAGTATTTAAACAAGGAAGTTTATTGTCATCATACGTGTGCTACTGATACAAGCAATATTCAATTTGTTTTCGATGCTGTTACGGATTTAATTATATCAAATAATTTACGAGGTTGTGGACTATATGGATTGAAAAATATTAAAGGTGTTACTAATCTTTATTTCACAANAACATTTCACTGATTGCAATACATTTATTTACGTTAATATATATTTTATATTCGATTCTCTCGTGCGTGATCTTCTCTTAGATCCGGAAGATGTCATTTGTTGATCCTCATCATTACCTCTGACATGAAGACTGGGATTTTAATTTTGGAGTCACTATTTAAATTTGCATTTTGAAACGGATTGGTCGTATTATTATTTTAACTGCGCCGCAGGAAATATCCTTATTTAAATACTTTTTGTCTCCTTGATAAAACGAATCAAACTGCCTTTTACTTTTACCATTGCTAGATGATGACGGGATTCTAATTTAGAAGTTATAAATTATAAATGTATTGAAAAAAAGATCAATAGAAAAATAGAAATCGATAAAATATATTAACAATAATTACTTACTTACCGTTGACTTATATGCCGTTGGCGTGTGTCTTGATAGAGGATGTTAGTTTTTTTTATGTTAAAAAATTTCATGATAATAAAATTTTTCGTGATACAAGGTTAATTTTTTTATTTGATTTTTTTTAGAATTATCGTTAACTAGTTGTTAATATTTTTACTTTCTATAATTTATTTGTAGTAAAAATAGACTCATTTTGTTGACTACTTGAGTCTATTTTTACATATTTATTCAATTTCTTTACATTATATTCCAAATTGACAAAATGTTCGGTCAAACATTTAATTTTCTGTTCCAATTTACTTTATATATTTTCCGCTTATTTATGAAAGTGTTCATCGATGAAACTAAAGATATGTAAAATTATGAAAAGAGAATTTATAGTTTATCAAACATATATACATTTATTGTTGTTTATTAAACTAAGTGTTTTTCATTCTTTGAAGATTATTAATAAAAAAATATTTAATAAATATATAAAAATAATAACATGATTAAAATCCACAATAATTTCATGATTTTGATATTATTAATCACTAAAAGAAAAAAATATTTTTCAAGATTATTTTTCAAAATTTTTCTGTTAGCAATATGATGAAAAAGCAATTAGAAAACATAAAATTATCATTTCCAAAACAAAAATGAGTACTTTTTTTGTTTTTTTATAAGAAAGATTAATAAAAGAAAGATCGAATAACGGTTGAGAGAAGAGACCGAAAGAAAAGCAAATGTACAAAACGATTTAAAAATTATTTTCAGATCAATTTACATCGGAAAAATATTAAATATATTTTTGTGAATAAAAAGATTTAATTCTTTTACTTTTTCATTTTTATTTTTATTGAAAATTTATTTTATAATATATGATACTTTTTTATTTTAACAAATTTATTTGATTTTTCACAAAATTCAAGAAAATTAATTTAAAATGCATTAATTTCACCGCAAAGCATAAATACAAATAATTATATATTTTTATTTTTTTATAAAAACTGATTATTGTTAAATATGTGAATATTGTGGGGACTTATGAATTTTTTTCAAAAGTAAAACGAAAAGGCTGACCTTTGAGACACTTTTCTGGACAAAATGCTTTTTTAAACCCATCATGATGATATCTGGGAAATGTTTTTACTTCATTTTATATTTATTAACCCAACATATTATTTTGAATGGATCTCCGCTAATTATCCGTAGGAGAGACACAATTCCAAATCAACATACAACATTCAAACACAAAACATGAGGATATTAATTTTGTTCTTGTTGGGCAAGACTGTTTTAATTGATTATTTTATTATTTACATTTCTCATTTTTTTATTTAAAATCGAATTTTATATATTTATCACAAAAGTAAAGAATTTGAACACATTAGAAGTACAAATCTTTTAATCAAATAATAACAATGTATCCAAATAAAATGTTCAACCGATAATTGACTGATCTTCCTCAATCATCCAAGACGGATACATTAACAAACTCTTTGCCTTAAAACTTTCTCTCTTTACCTAATTAATATTGAAATTATTTAATTGTTAATCATATATTTGTCTATGAGGAAATCTCCAATCACTCCAAAGCAAGCCTCATGAATAGGCATCGGTAAGAGATGAAGATAAAGGAATTTAGAGATCCCAATATTAATCAAAATCGTTTGAACTGAGGTAAATGAAGTATCTAAAACTCAGATAATCTTTATTATTGAAACTTTTCGATCTTCGTCTACAATTGTGTCAAAGTTATTTATAGACTGTTGGAAACAGGGTACTTCTCAGTCACAAAATTTGAAACATACAATTGTGAGGGAAAGTTAATACTATAATAGAATAATGATTTCTGTCTGTGTGAAGTTCCCGAGGATTAAAGTGATTCGTTTAAACAACGACGGGAAATTTTGTGATTATCTTTATCTTCATAATTATTTTAATTATTTTACTATTATCTACAAATGTTTAAACTATTTTTCTTGAATTTTTAATCAACTTTCCATAATGCTATCGAGCTGAAATTTTCAGGGTAGTCGTATTTTGCTTTAACATTTCGATTGAACAAATCAACTGATCTCAAAAAGTTAATTTTAATTTTTTAGGAAAAAATCGATGTGGGATTATCTACAAATGTTTAAACAGTTTTTTTGTGATTTTAAACCTCTTCCCCTGATGCTATCGAGTTATTATCGTTTATTATTTGTATTCTTATCACTATTATTCTTATAATTTCCTTTTACTTATTATAAAAAAATTTAAATTAAAAAAATTAATTTTGAAAAATTGAAATAAACACCGAATTCGAGACAATAAATAATAAATTATAACTACAATTTAAAAATTAAAACAGAAACTTTCGAAGACGAAAATTTAACTCCCCCGTCACACATGACGGGTCTATTTCTAGTTCTAAATATTGTGACTTTGTTGTTTGTATGCTGTTTAGATTGGTGACTTACCTATCCAGATTGGATTGATATTTTATTGGTTAATTATCTAAATCTAATGATATTAATGTTTAAATACGAATTAATTAAAAGGTTTGTAATTTGAAATTTTAATAATACTTTAAGAAAATAATTTAACTTATTAAATTTAATATAATGAAAAAAGCTAATGTTTATTTTAAAATTTACTTAACCCCTTTACCGTGTGTCACGAGTTAACTCGTCATATGAAATCTTGGGCTTAACCGTACATCACGAGTTAACTCATCTTCAGATATATAAAAGTCGTCTGTGTGCCGTTCGTCCCAAGTTAACTTGTCCTGATACAAAAAAGCATTGGAAATCAATAACAATGTAGAGAGGGAGGTTAAACTAACAGCCAATTCAACAGCGGATGATAAAAAAATTTTTTTTCCACGGTAAAGGGGTTAATGTATTTTTACTCAATAAAATTTTGAAAAATTCAATTTTATAATCTCATTTATTGATCAAAGATTTGAATAAATATACAAAAATATATTAATCAAGAAAGATACTTACTGAAGATGGTATTACTGAAAGTAGTTATAAAGAATATGTTATGTTGTTAATAAATGTTTTCACGCAAATTGTGATGTTACTAATAACCAAATTGCTACTATAAAAATAAAACATTATAAATTAGAGTAATAACGATTTTAAATTTAAAACACTCGAATTTTGAATTAGTTCTTTCAGATTAATCAAATTGTTTTTTAATTAATTTTTTAATTATTCTAAAAATAATTTCTTTTTAAATTGAAAAACTTAATTTATTGTTCACATAAATAAAATATTTTCTTTATTTTTTAGTGAATTCAGTTAACTTTACGAGGCATATGGTCCGCCAGAAAACGTTTTTAAACTTTTCTGATCCGTGACTTAAAATGTTGACCCCTCCTGATATTGATTATTATATCCAATTCTCTTCAATTATTATCTATCTAAAATAAAGAATAATTATTAACAATTAAGCTATTCAATTTTAATTGGTAAATTTATTTTTGAACAAATATTGAATATATAAAGTATAATATCACCAAATCTCTTTTACTGTTTCACCACCAACAAACCTTCGGTGAAGATAACCTCTGATGAATACCCTTATCAAATTGTTTGATCGTCGAAATGGAAAATTAATTCCTTTAATATAAATTATTTCTATACAATTTTCTTTTTAATTATTCATTATTTGTTATTATTATTCTCAAAATGTCCAGACTTTATGGGAGCCAATCAATTAAAATAGAAATTAACGAATTACTAAAAGGACATTTTAGATTGAAATAAAAAAAATTAATTTTTTTTCAACTTCATTTTTTACATTTAAAAAACAGACTAAAGTGAGTTTCAAATAAATATACTGAAGTAGCTCATATGCTATCGCAATTTGCAAATACGCCCTTATATCATCAAGTATTAAGAAGACTGGATTATATTATTTTATAAATAAATAATAAGATATTTTTAATGTGTTTATAGGCCATATTAGCTATTTTCTTAGCTATTTTCTTATTTCTGGGTTAGGTGAATCCGGCTTTCATGGTTCCCCAGTCGTTTCGTTTTTATCATTTGTCTCTCAGAATCTTTGGTGATTGCTTTTTTACCTTTTTAAACTTGTACTATCTCTTTAAAAACTTAATATCTTTAAAAAATTATTTCTTTGTTAAGAAGCAATTCGAAATTCTCTTCTCAACCAACGGCCGCGTTAGTACTTATATGGGTGACCGAAAGTGAAATCGCGGGGTCATGACTACAGGTCAGGTTAGACTAGCTGTCTGCTATAGGTACCATATAAACCAGTAATACCTGTCCCATGGTCGAATGACTGGCGACTAAACGGGCTCCCTCACCCAGAGCAACCTGGGTGAAGAGGGTGTGTGGACATCAAGCAGGATGAAAAATAACCTAGCAAAATGTGGATGAGCTCCTTGGAGCCAACGGCCATCCATACCTGGAGAGGAGATAGGCGCCACCATTTTCCTTGCCTACTGAGACACTTAAAAATATACAAAAGCAAGCCATAAATGTTTGTGCAAAATAGAGTGCACCCACGGCCCAACGGCTACAGTACCAAAAAATCAATAATACATAAACAATATCCAAGCACTGACTCAAAGGAAAAACGGTGATTAATTAAAACGTACTCAACCTTAATTGGATAAGATATAATTATTAAATATAAAAGAATTCACTCAATGTTTCTGTCTTTACTATTAGGTTGGAACGGCAGTTTTGACAGTAAATTAACATTTTATTAAAAGAATATTTTTTTGGATGTTTTCAGTTTTTGGACGTCCACTTTGTGGTTCATCTTCAATGCTTTTTCGACCACGTTTAAACTCCGAAATCCAATTTTTTACTAAGGAGAATTTTCACGTTACACATTCACCATATAAGTATGAATTTCTTCTACTTTTAAGCCGTTCATAAATACATGTTTCTTGAATTAATCCATTACTAAAAAAATTCAATGTCAAGTCAATTTTAAATGGATTTTTTTAGCATGTGTTCATATGACATACATAACTTTCTAACACGTCTATCCTTTAGCAGTTTAAATCGCCATATCTGTGTTAGGCTAAGAACTTTTCGAACACTCTACGTATTTCAATTCCAAACAAAAATAAAACAAAACATTTAATATTTAATTTTCAAAAATCTAATTTGTTAAACTTGTAATGAATTGATCATATATATATATATA
>MQRK01236146.1:19428-30615 GCA_001938485.1 Girardia tigrina
ATATATATATATATATATATATATATATATATGTGTGTATATATATATATTTATTTTTTTTTATTAAAAGTATAGTAAAAAAAATAAATCTTTATATATGTATATATTTAGAAAATTATTTGATAATTGTAATTAAAAAAAATTAAATTGTTGTTTCTGGAAAAAAAATAATTAATGATTTGTTTTAATGATATAATTGTGAATTTGTGAATTTTGAATGTCGATCAAAATAAAAAATTTCCAGTTATCAATTGATTTATTGATTTAAAGAATTATTCTAATTATTATTCGTAATTATTGATTATCGGCGAATGAATATTTCTCGATTCAACAAACCCGAACTGATTATGGAACAAATGAAAATCGGATTGATCGCCGATGTTCGGTATTGCGATTGCGACGCCGATTGTAACTACGAAAAAACCAACGAACGATTCTATCGCTTTATTCTCAATCAATTGGATAAATCGTTGAAATATTTCCAATTAAAAAGCGTGAAACACATTTTTCAACTCGGCAGTTTGGTCGACGGTCGATGCAAACGATATCGAGGTTTTGATTCGGCAAAGGCACTGACTGAAGTGAGATTCAGCAACGATCGATTCTTCACGTTTCATATGATCCTTGTGCAATTTGTCGCGAGAGGAATTCGTTGATTCGTTTCTCGGGAAATCGTTGAGGAAATGTCAATCGAAGACGGCGATGAGCGATCGATCAAGTTGGAATTTTTATCGAGGAGATTTGTAGGGAAAGTGTCGGTGATTGTGATTGATTCGTATGAGATCGGTGTGCTCAATCAATGCAAGATCGAACAGTTAAATGAAGATAAAATAATAATTGATGGCGATCACTCTACAATTTTAGCAGTCGACGATGCGATTAAAATGAATTCATGTCACAAAATTGAAAGTGTTTTGATGACTATTAATTTACACGAATATGCTAGGATAGCCGAGTTAATTTAGCTGAAACAAAACTTAATTAACTATCTTTTCAAAATAAATATTCATTTCAAAATTACATTAAATTTAATTAAATTAAATTGCTATTAAAATTTGATACTATAAAATACTAAATTATATTTATTTCTTATTTGAGTATTAAACTTACTAAATTACTTTCAAATAATTAATTAATTATTTCAATCAGTCGTATGGGTAGGAGAGTCACCAAGGCAAAACAATACACGAATATCCACCACAGAAAACCCCAGAACATTCAAAATATTTTTTTACAATAATAGTAATAATAATAATAACATTAAAAATAATAATAAAAATAAGTAATAAGAATAAGAAATTAAATTATAAAATTTAAAATTAAATTTATCATTATATTAAAGAATATTATTATAGTTGAGATACCGATACCGATATAATTGCTCAATTAATTTCCTCATTATTCTTTGAATCAACTCAAATTGAGCTCATTGACTGCAATTAAATTAAATGTTTTAACTTTGATTTACAAAAATAATTTTCGTAAAACAATTTTATAAATTATTCGGTTTTCCGATTCTAATATAAGGATTTTTTTCGAAGGCAATTCGATCCTTCAAAAGCATTTTTGTTTGATAAATTAAAAATAATTTAGACGACTTTTGAAAGATTACGATTCATATGAAAATCTATTTTAATTAAAAATAATTTTAAATGATTTAAAGATGGGAAGATAAAATAGATGTCAGCCATTTTGGTTGCTTTGAATTAACGAACGTTTATGATTCAAAGGAGCGGGTAAATGCTTTAATATTTAAATTTAAGACATTTTTGGATTTTTATTAAAGCGACCATAGCAAATTTTGCAAAGGATTTAAATTTTCACTTTTTGGTGCTATCCTTTTGTAATACTGCAAAATGAAAAGGTTACAATTATATAAAGTTTTAAAGTCAGGCTTCAAAGAGGCATAATGAAGCCCACACTAATCTACTAGGGAGCAACACCCTTAAGAATGTGAAAATCAAAAACATCGAAGAAATATTTTTGTCTTAGCCCAGCATCAATAATAAATTTTATATTTTTCATTTATTGTAATACTATTTTATTGAAAGCATAAAATTTATTCATAAATTTTCTAATTATCTTTTCCTTCAAAAAAAATTATATTAAATTGTTTCAAATAAAAGAAGTATTAAGTTATTTATTTTTGATAAATTGAAACAAGAAATTCTCTAGCATTGATCAGAATCAATGTTGTTGTATCTTTTACACTCTCAAAACTTAATACTTCTTAATAATCCTCAAAGGTGATGTGGGAAATTTTCCCTGGAAACTGATGCTTCACTGATTTAGTCAATTAACACAACAGGGATTACTGCTCACTCAAAGCTTCTCAATCGAAATAAATAAATAACTTATTCATCAAAAATTATGGATATTTCATGACGGAATTCCATCGTTACCGGATTAATTTTCTCTTCTGCTTCTTCTTTAACCAAATCCTATGTAAAGACAAACAATATTTTGTCAACTGATTTATGATGATAACAAATGACAAGTTCAAACAAAAATTCAGAGATATGTTTTATATTTCATAGGAATATTATAAAGTCATCATTTTTGCTAAAATTCAATAAATAAATTAATAATATTGTACGGAATTATATTGTCTTTCAATTATAATAATTAAGTCTTTTATAAAAAACTTGTTTTGCCTGATCTTCAGGTTACCCCAAAGGCAGAATAGTAGTAGGAATAGTGTGGTATTGGCGGATTTGATGCTTAGACATTTCGTGTTCGTGCTCACCCCATTTTATTGTTGAGAGTAAATGTTTGGTCATCAAATAATAATTTTTGTTTTTTATATATTATAATTGTCAATCGAGATAATTCGTTCAGAACTTTTTTTTCAAATATCGGATTCAACAAAATTTGTTATACAAATTTCGAAAAGTTCGATAAATTTTCCCAAATGCTCGAAATTTCGACAAAGTTTTCACTAATCATAAAATAATAATTCGATTCAAAATTAATTTTTTCCAAAAACTGGACTAAATTTCACAATATCATAAACAGTGAAATCATGTCTTATTTAAGGCTCGTTCTGATTGGTTGACTAATCTGAGCGAGCCATTTCATTCACTAACCACTCAGCAGATAATAATCGGTACAAAAACTAACCGCAACAGAAAAATGCACAATTGCTCAGTAATATGGAGTTGATGAGTCCATCGTTTTATAAATTATTTAAAAAGATAAATTTTATTTTTAAATTTAAATATTTAATTTTAATTCTGTTTTTTTTAATATTAAGTATTTATATTTTTATATAAACAATGAAGTATAAAATGTTTCAGTGATTGTCAATCATTATCTAAGTTGTCTTGGCAGAAGAAGAGATGTTTTCGAACACAAATAATGATAAAGAAATTATATTTTAATAAAGATTTATTCTGAAACAAAACTGATTCGTTAATAAATGTCTTTATTGTACATTTATACATTATTAGCAAACGTAAAATAAAAGAAATGAAGAAAATTTATCAGTGAAATAAAAAAGAATGGAAAGAGAATGCGGGAAAGGATGTTGAAATATAACTCGCAGATATCCAAAATTCAGTTAGGAAATATGGTAAAGGGAAATCAGTGTGGAATATATATTTTCTTTTTTCTTCTTTTTTTAAATTTGACAAATTTATTTCTAATGATTTACAATTTTCCCTTTTTAGTACTCTGGTGAGAATTGAGAATAATTTTTCTTCATATAAGCTCACAAATTATTTATTGTTAACAGTCGTAATATAAGTAATAATAAATTCGAAAAATATTTACTGATTTTGAATTTTTTGTCAGTTAAATAAATATCCATAAAAGTTATACATAAATATTTTAGTTAAATGTTTTTTTTTATTCTGATCGTTAATGTTTAGTTTAATTTTCGTTAATTAATTTTTTAAACATATTACCATTTATTTAATATTATTATACTACTTTCAATTAAATAATTAATCTTAGAGTGATAAAATAAAGAAATTAATTCATTCAAAAAATTAAAAAATGATGGCAACTTATTTTTAAAGAGAAAAATACGCCATTTATTAAATAAAAATTTATTTTTTAAGACAATTAATTTCGACGGTATAACCGTCATCGTCAGGTCTCAAGAAAAAAATGAATTTTAAATCTGCTTATATAGGCAAGCAGTGATTATGTCATCAATTGATTATTATGTCATCTAAACACTCTCAATAGGGTTTTCGAGAGACCCGTTTGCACATTGATCTTAGGATCTAAAGATCTGATATAAAGTGCTTCACATGCCACCCTCTCCCAATAGTTTTTAAAACGAGAACACAGAATTTTAAAATCATTTATGTTTATGTTTTCATTCGACTTACAACTCTTTCTGTGTTCTGCAATATTAATCCCACCTACATTCCGACCATGTTCTTGGATTCTCCTACAAAGATGACGGGACTTCTCTCCAATACATGTGGCATTACATCCATTACATGTAAACTTATATACGAGATCCGAACATAATCCAAATGGGATTAAAGATTTATTACAAAATACATTTTTGATTTTATAGGTTTGTGATGTTATTTTTAAATTAAAAACGTAATTCTTTACTTCATTAAGTCGCATTTGTGATAAGAAATTGTTTTTGTGATACAAACACAAATATGTATACATACATACTGATGCATGCATATTTGACATTATTGACTGAAACTCACATGAAGTATTTAAAGTATTTGTAAACGTATGAGGTAAATGTGTTTAGCTATATCAGGGGTGGTTACACTTAAATGTTGTATGATCGACTAAAATTTTTAATATTTAACTACGATCGACTCTTTTAGAAATGAAAAAACAGAACACAGTATGTTTATTTATTTTATTATAAAATCACATAATTATTGTATAAGGTAAGTGTAATTAATTTTTGGATGTTGATGCATGGTTATCCATGTCATCGCAAAGTCTTGTAAAATTAGATTTGTACTTACTGATACACAGTCTGATAGATGTCATCAAGTGGTTATTAGTCAGATTTGTGAAAAGAAAATAATTTTGCGATTTGATTATTTTCATTTGCGAAAATGCTAATTTGCATAAATAAGCGGAACCAAAGCATACATATATTCTTGATACTACTGATCTCAATAATGGAGTTTTTTCTTCTGGTACAAACTTCCAAAAAAATTTCATTTGCACGTGATTTCAAAATTTTATCTGATTTTATTGTTAAAACTTCCGACTTTACATCTGATAAATTTAATTGGAAAATATGAGCTACATTGGATGACATATCCTCGATTTTATATTCTCCACATGGAAAGGAAATCAATTCAAAAATAGTTTGAAAACGACTAAGATTTGAAAATATTCTCTCAAATTCTGAATTAATATTGTCTATTTTAGAACAGATTTTTTCGATGTTGATTGACCAGTAAGTTTAATCTGATTTTCTAAATATAGAAAATTCTTTTGGTCATTATTTTTTAATAGTGACGCATACAATTTTAATTTTGCTTTAAAAGCATTTACAGAACTGACTAACTAAATAATATTCTTTCCTTTTCCTTGTAATTGTAAATTGAGAGAGTTATAACGATCCATCAATTCTCTTTAGAGAAGCTAAATTTTGTAACTAAACTGGATCTTCCAAATTTTCTTGTTTTTCTCTAAACAAATTTAAAAATTGAATTATTTTAGACAAAAGACTTTAAAATCTTTTTAAAAAGCTTTTCTGGCTACGCCAAATGACATTACAAAAAGTAATAAATCTTCGTATTGGGAATCATTTTCTACAAGTTCAGTACGGATTCCGAACTACGGAACAGTCGCCTCCTTAAAGTACGGGCTTTTATTGAGTTAATTATTTTCATAATATAATTAACATCTAATATTTTTGCACATAAGGCGTTACGATATTATGATGCAATGAAATGATATTAAATCAGGAAATTGTTCATTTTGTTGACAAATAGTTACAAATCCATTTTTTTGACCAACCATTGCATGTGCTCCATCGGTTGCAATAGAAATCGACTTATGTAGAGGCAATTGTGTTTTCTCTGTATATGTAATAAATGTTTTGAAAATATCTTCTTCTCGTGTCATACCTTTCGTCGGAAAATTGGTAAAAATTCCTTTTTTATCGAAATATCGGAGAATATCATTCTTATAAACATAATTAATTGTGCAGTATCTATGATATCAGTTGATTCGTCAAACTGTAATGAAAAGAAGCTGCAATTTTGTATGTGATCTTCAATTGTTGAGTGACATTACCACTCATATCTTCATTAGGTCGAGTTATAGTTCGGCGAGAAAGTTGCAAGTCTTTAATTGCAATAAGAATTTTGTTTTATTTTTAAAGTTGTTAAATAATTTTTCCCTGCTCTCAAGGAAAGCTTCCATTACGAAAACTTCACTATCATGATAAGGTTTTTCATGTTTTCTCAAAGCTTAGAAGATCACTTAGAATGCTTCATATAGTTTTCATATGGTCTTTTGTTCATATGGTTTTCTGATGGTATACCTTTAATGTTTTTTTTGTTATTTATTTTTTATCTTTTTTTTATTTTTCTTTAAAATGTGTTATTGAGAATTCTCTTACACAAACAACACGACAATCTCTAGCTGATCTCATGAACTATTTCTTAATCAATCTCAAAGAACAATTTAAACATGGCATCTAGATCTGAACTTGAAAGACTATCTTTGTTAAAACCACTCATCTCTAAAAGAATATATGAAATGAACGATAATTAAATCGACATCGACCAAATCATAATTCAAATTAATCAATTCTGCAACTGCAGCAATATATCTATTACAAATTCAAATGGTAAACAATTCGGATAATGGTGAGTGTTTCGAGATAAATTTAATTTAAATAATTACAAAAAAAATAATAAATTAAATACGTAATATTAAAGTTTTATTTAACTACACTTATCGAACTATGTTGAACTACACTTTTCGATAATATCGTTTTCTTCATAATTTCTAATGATATCGTCTAATTTTTCTTCGAAATGTTTCGGCTGTGGATACGGTTTCACTAATACCGGTTCTCCATGCGTTTCGATTTTATGTTTTGTCAGTAAGATTCTTCCAATATCCCATTTGTCGGCCATAAATATTGATTTATATTCTGTTAAAAGTCCATTAATTGGTCGTCAATTATTTTTCGTACAGCTCTTTAATTCTTTGTAGTCTATCTTCATCAGAGGGGCTGTCTCGTATTACTAATACATTTTCTGTGTGAGATGGTTCTTTCTTCAACTTTATTCCAAATTTGTCCAAAAAATCTATTCCTGCTATCATTTCTGGATCTAGGTCTTTAACTACAAAAAAATCAATCGTTTTCTCTAACCTTTCAATTATCACTTTTAGTTGCACAATTCCATAGTTTATAAGTTCCGAGTCATTTGCACAGTGTATTCGTCTTTTTGTTTCTTTTATTTTGATATCTTTCATATCTTTGATAATCTCTGCTTTAATAACATTGACTCGGGCCCCTGTGTCCGACAAGCACTGTACACTTTTATTTTTTATGCGAAACTTGGTCGTCCTTTCAATTCTTTATAATTTATGTTAAACATTGGTATTCTCAATACATCTGCATTCTTTTTTTCTTTTCTTCTCTTTTTCGGTTTTCATATTATCACATTTTCCATCATTTACATCATGTTCACCATTTAGTATACATATCTCCAGAGGAATATTTTTAAACACATCATCAAACATACAATCACAAACACATTCATACATGCAATCAATCATACATCTACATTTACTTCCTATTGTAGCACACTGATCACTTTTCCCTGTGATCGTGCATCCTCGTTTCCCTGCTCGTCTCTGAATTTCTTATTATTCGTGAAGTAATCTCTTCTTGTAACATCTTCCCTTCTATTTGTTCTTTCCGATATTCTGTCCCATTCCTCATTTCGTTCTCCTAATTCAGCCAATGAATATTTTCTATTTGTCTTTGGACTTCGCTCTCCATATTTCACATTCGAATAATTTCTCCTGTTAATCTCTTTTTATCTTTTCGTTGTCCCGTTTCCATTGCTCCCGTTCTCTGAATCTATTTGGATTTTCATAGCATTGTGTTCTTACGTGCCCCTTTTTATTACAGTTGTTGCACCTGATATTTGGGCATTCTCTTCTCACATGACCTTCTTCATGGCATACCCGACAATAAATTTTTCTCGTTTTGAAATATCTCTTTCTTTCTTCTATTATTCTTTCTTTGTTTTGTCGTCTTGGTTGTCGTCTCTCATGTTCGACCGTTCTCCATTCGTTATCTCTTTTTGTGGTGTACGCGTCCACCCTTATATCTTTACTCTTTGATTCGAATTCGTATATTTTCTTCTGTAGACATTCGATATCCACAGCTTTCTCTTTTTGAGAGGTCCTTTGATCAACTTGTATTTCCACAAGTTCCCTCAATATCTCCAGAATGTTCTTTTCTCTGGTGAATGCTTATCTCATTTTTGTTTCCCATGTATCTCCCTGTGCATTTTCGTATTTGTCTATTGCTTCCGGAGTCATGAATGCTGTCACCAGCAAGACTCTTCTTTCTTCTGAGAATCCCATGATCTTCGCATATCTGCCGAAGCTCTTTAAAAACTCCTCAACTTTTGACTCAGATCCGTCAAATATTTCTGCACCTCTAATGTTCGGAGTCACGTGGTCGTTGGTCGCCATATTAAGAACATTAATTGAATTTCCTTTACATTTATTATTATCATAATTTGAATTGTCACTAGAACAATTCTCCGTAAAACTTGCGTAGCTCGTCATCGTTCTTGATTGATAGTCTTTAATAATATTCTTTAACGTCTTATTATTCAAACAAATTTAAAATACAATTTAATAATTACAAAAATAATTTATACTTTAAATTATAATTTAAGTATTACAAAAATTATTTATAATTGAAATTTAAAATATTTTTTATTTATTTTAAGAAATTATTATTAAAATATTATTTATGAAATATTAGTTTAATTTTAAAGTGATTATTTAACTTTTAATAATTGATTAAACAACTCGACGTTTTAAAATATTTAAAATATCAATCTTCCATCTGGGTGGGAGAAACACAATCCTAAAACAACATACCAAACAACACACAATAAACACCATTCAAAAATATTCCTCACAGTGATTATGATAATAGATGAAACCATTTTAATGACTATGGAATTATTGAAAAGAAAAGCGGATACTAAATACAAGAAACATAAGAATCTACAGGCAATGTTAAAACTTGGATACGGTCAAAATAGCAACAGTCAAAATAGCGACTTCAACATAGCGACATATACAAAAATAGAACATTTTATTAAAATTACTACTACTACAATGCGGAATCCACCTCGAAGAATTGTACAGGATGCATTGGCCGAAGTTAATCAGGAAATTTCATCAGCTTTAAGTTCTGTTGCGAATCTTCGTCAGATCATTCGACAGAAGAGTAAAGCTAACTTCAATTATCCTTCAGTCCCTACCAGTCTCAAAGAATTAGTGATTCCTCTAAATTTGAAACTTACTATAAATTAAGGACCATTTTTATTATATGATAGTGGTCAATGTGAGGATAACAGGATTATTATTTTCAGTACTAATCAATTTCTTAAACAGTTGCATGAATATGAGCACTGGATGTGTGATGGAACATTCAAATTTCCTCAAGATTGTTTTATCAAGTTTTCACAATACATGTTTGTGTATTTGTTCTGCTTCCAAATAAGCAACAATCAACCTATCGTGAAATGTGGAGAAAAATCAAATTTTTAAGGTTCGAACTTTCTCCTAGAAGTATTCAAATAGATTTTGAAATAGCTTCTAAAAATGCCATAACAGAAGAATTTCCAGAAACACAAATTTATTGCTGTTACTTTCATTTAGGACAATCGCTTTGGAGAAAAATACATGATGATGGATTAAAAATGTCATATTTGCAGAACGAAAATATCCGCAAATCAATGAAGATGCTCCTTGCATTAGGTTTTATTCCAATAAATGAGGTAAATGATGCTTTTGACGAACTTGTTGCTGATTATTCACCACAACTAGTACCTTTAATAAAAATATTTTGAAGATAATTATATAGGTAGAAGAAATAGAAGAGGGGTACGAAGAATCCCACTTTTCCCGATAGAAATGTGGAGTGTACGAACAAGACAAGAATTGGGACTTCCTCGCACAAACAACCAGCTTGAAAGCTGAAATAATGCCTTCCAAGGGTCAAAAGAAATGTTGTACCCTTCCATTTATAGATTTATTGAGGCAATACAACGCGAAAAATCTCTTCAAGTAAATTACATCAAAATTTTACAAGGCAGAGATTTAGTTCAAAAAATGAATAAATATTCAGCCATGAATTAAAGAATTACTGTAGTACAACAAAATCAAAATCAATACAATTTACTAGCGTTCTTACAAGTCATTGCGTATTCCTTGGAAATAAATGTTTCTTAATTGTTTAGCTTTTTTATTTATAATTGCATTTTTATAATTATCGCTATTTTAATTAAGTCACTATTTTGACTGTCGCTATTTCGAGTATCGCTATTTTGAACACGAACTGTTAAAACTACTGATGTTTTGTATTAAAATTACGTCCTTTTTCAATGGGTTCAACCTTTGCTACAACACTGACTTCAATCTTCAGACGACTAATCGAAGATATGTACTGGAGAAAACCATCTGCGTATAAAATGTTTGTGAAAGATATATTTTTAGTTTTCCACGACAGAGTTTACATTTCATCATTTCTGAATTACATGAACTCCATTGATAATATTATCAGATTCATAACATAATTAGAGGATAATAATAATCTTCCAATGCTGGATATTCTTGTAAAAAGTATGAGTGGTGATTATGAAACGGAATGGTACAAAAAGGCAGCAGTCACATGAATTTTAATAACATTAAAAGGTTGCTTTGATAAGAAATGCAAAGATCCTAAAATCAAAATGTTAGTTCAGAAAGTATCTTCAGTATCTTCAATGGAATTCGATTCAGATGACAAATATCCTTAATATCAATGTGTTGGGGTTTTAATTATTAAATTATCTTTAATTCAATTATTCACTTTTAAAACACAAATCTTAAATCTCTATCTTTAATCGTAAATCTCTTTTCTTTATTCTTTAATCAATAATCTTTTATCTTTTGATCTGACTCCAATTATTCAGAAAGGTCTTCCAACAT
>MQRK01236146.1:40962-53841 GCA_001938485.1 Girardia tigrina
AGATATTTAGTTATAACTGTTTTATAACTTTTGATTTTAAATGTTTTTTTCTTTTTTTTAGAGATTATTTACAAAAATTAATTATTCAAAAATTTAAAGAATGAGCCCGTCCTTCACACCTTTGACTTTTAATTCCTAACACTTATTATTATCATTAATGATAATATTAATATTAATAATAACAATAATAATTATTTTAAAATATCATTTATTTAAATAATGAATTTCAATTGTAAAGCAATATCTCGTTGTTAATTAAGCTAATGTGAAGCTAATTCAATATAAGATTAAATTACTAAAAACTTATTATATTTTTACTTAAGGATAATAAGACGATAAATAAAACAAAAAAAATGTATTAACAGTGAAACAAATCAGAAAATGTATAAAAAAGAGGGTGCAATAAGAAAAATCAAAGGTATTTTTAATTATTATTTTACTGATTAATGTTGGTTAAGTTAATTTATTTGTTTTCCTTTGTTAAAATGAAAAATAAAAAGGTTTCAATTGAAATAAAATAAGTAATTTCCCTTATATTAATCTGTTTGAAAACAGATTTCGTAAAATTAAAAGATAAAAGACAGCTATTCCTATGCAGCTCCACTACTTAACACGTACGTAATAAAGTCATGATTGACTGAGTCCATCCAAGGTCAACAATTCATCTTTCATGAGTCCACATTGGTGCAGCATATGGTCGGTAAACACAAATTACGGTTTTACACTGTTAGGGTCTGACAATAAGAAAACTAACTTAGGAATTCGTTGCCTTTTCCTGTGTTATTTCCTGAGCATTACACCTTGGATTAAGTGTTTGTGAATTTGAGAAAGTTTTCTCCCGTGCTCAATGAAATCGATTTCACATCCCCACACATCACTAATCGTCCGTACTCCTCTGATGCCAATAGAATTTCTTTGATATGTGACTCCGACACTACAGTGAATTCAAAAGTCTATACCGATTTAATCGAGCATGGTTCGAGAAAAAAGAAGAACAAATTGAGCATAGATCAATCCGCTGAAGAACTTTATCTATTCAATTTAAATGAAGAAGCGAATCATGGAAGCTTTTCGATCGACTTTGTTAATTTCCAATTTGTGATATTTAATTAGATGATATTATGAATTATTTGTTAAATGGGAAATTGATACGTATTTCTTATGATAAAACAACGTGCTTTCCCCAATTTCGTGTTTTTGTTAAAATAATTGAAGATTAATATTGCTATAAAAAATTATTAATCAAAACGAGATAATAATTAAGAAAATTGAAAAAAAAATATTATATAGTAAAAAAATGATTATACTTAGGCTGTCCCAAAAGTCCTCAGGTGGCCTTTAAAAACACACTAATATTTTACCAAATTTAACCAAATTCGGAATGAATATTATTCAGACTGTCATAAATACTGTGTTAAAATTTCAAAGTATAAAATTGTAAACTTAGCAAAAACATAATATTATTAACCAACAAAAAAAAATAGATGCAGCAAATTTAAAAATTTATTTAAAAATATTTTAAAAATTTCTTAAGCAACAACATATTCACCATTGTTGTCAATAACCAAATGTCAATAGTTAAAAAGTTTATCTAGTTGATTTCTTAATGTTTCTGTTGATAAAGAATTAAAAAAAGAATTTACAAGCTTCTTCAATTTCTTCATGTGATTTGAAAACATGATTTGTAAAACTTTTCTTCATTTTTGAAAACAAGAATCTGTCACACAGATTAAAATCTGGACTATAGGGCGATTGATAATTTTTTCAATTTTTCTTCTTTCAAAAAAAAGAGTTGTTTCTTTGCTAGAATGAGATCTTGCATTATCATGCCACCACTTAAGTTCCTTTAGCTTGATGCTGTTAGATCTAAGTTTCCGCCATTTTCACCGGTGTCATGAACAAAGTTCACATACGCCTCGGAATCAATCTTGGTACCATATGGCAGTGCTTTTACATTAGAACGTTTGTTGCAGGTAAAGGTTACGAAAACAAGAGATTTTTTATCAGTCATTGGCGATGGCTTTATCACTTTTGGTGGAATAGCATTAGAGGGAATCCAAACTTTGTGATCTTCTTTCTTTTCTCTACCTTAGAAAAAGACCCATGTCTCATCCTCGATCGCTATGTTGGAATATTCTTCATCACCCATCTGTGAAATTACATGGCGTATATGCTTTGCAGTGTTAATGCGTTGTTGTTTATTAGCAGCAGAAAGTTCGTGAGGGACCCAAACAGAGCAAACTTTTTTGTAATGAAGTTTTTCACGCAAAATTTTGTGGACTGTATTTTTGCATAAAGAAAGTTCATTTTCAATATAACGCGAAAACGTATTTGGAGCTTCATCAATCACTTCTTTGACTGCTTTAATCTTTTCATCGTCTATTAATGACGGCCTGCCACTTCTTGATGAATCGTCGAAGGACGTCCGCTTTTCTTTTTTAAAATCAGTCAACCATTGTTGAATAGTTTTCAGTGCTAGGTGATTTACGTCTTCCCATGCCTGCTGAAGTTTCTGAAGAATTTCTGAAGCAGAGAACCCTCTTTTACTTTGAATTAGAACAAAAAAAACGTTGGTAACATTTATTTGGTTCCATTGTTAAAAACCGCTTGATTTGAATTCGCTGCACTTTTAAAATTTCAATACTTTAATAAAACAAAATTTTACTTTTTTGTAATTTTATGCTTTGAAATTTTAACACAGTATTTATGACAGTCTAAATAATATTCAGTCCAAATTTGGTTAAATTTAGTAAAATATTAGTGTGTTTTTAAAGGCCACGTGAGGATTTTTGGGACAGCCTAAGTATATAGCAACTTCAGTACTTGACCAGGGAGGGGTTGGGCTTAGGGGACGCATGGTTCTTTAAAAGACTGCTGTGTTGAGCGAGATTGCTCGCGGCAATGAAAGGACAAGAGATATATGAGATCAGTGTAATAATGAGAGTCGAGAATGATGACGGAGAGATACTTTCCATAATTTTTTCACCTCCAATCAGGAGAAACCCCACCTACGCTGTAGTCACGCTACTGTACCAACTTTGCGACTATTAAGCAATGATAAACGACGGATAGTTCTTGTTGATTATCAGAAAGCCACCGCTGCTTTCGCAACATCCGCGTTGTGTAACACCAGTTATGCAAACGCACAATGCAATTAATCGTTTTTCTGAGAGTGTTATGAAAGAGATAAGTTCTTGTTTTCTTGATTCAATGCAAGTTAAGGTAACCAACAAGTTGTTCACTCCAATATTTTAATCCTCTTTTATAATCACTTTTGTATTTATTTTATAAAATTCCTCTTTAAGTTAACTCGACTTTCTCATTTAGAGAATGAGTTCAAATAATAATAAAATCAGTTCTTAACACCAAACAACCCATGACATATAATCTATTTAATTACATGCGGACCCCATTAAACCTTTGCCTTTCGTGTTAAAACTTTTAAAACAATCTATATATGCTCTAACTAAGAAAATTATGTGGTTAAATCGGCGACCCAATCAATACCAAGAGAGAAAAATAGGTGTCCTTTTTATAGGACAGTCGTATTATTAGAGTACTAAACTTTTTAATACACAGCAATAATATAAAAAACACGCATCACTAAGCTATTGTGGGCGAGTGTGGTATGCATGAAAGCAAAGAGGATGAAGAGTTACAGAATACTGAATGCACTTAAATTTCGCCTTCTGGTGGCATTCTGTCTTTTTTTGTCATCAAATGGAGCAGAAATAGGGGCTTGTTTACGTGATGTACTGATATCAATAGAAAGAGAAATGCTTGCTTAATCAGAAAATCGTGTTTAAGTGAAAAAATATAGTAGTATGTCACGACTACTGTCATTTATATGAGTGTCCTTTAAAAAGGACAGCCGCATGAAAACGGTTAAGTTAATTGCTATTTACATGCCTTAGAAAATATACCCCTAAATAAGAAACCCCGGTTCAGGTACTTTTAATTAGGATTGAATATTACATATTTTATTTTAGTATTAGAACATAATTGTATTTAATAACATCCTGTATGGCTTATTACTTAATTATTTTAACTACATTTTCCTTCTATACAAAATATTTTACTGGAATAAAATATAAATATTTTAAAAAATACTTAAAGTTTCCTCAAGTACCTATTTTACGAAAGCAAGTTTCCTTGGAAGTGCGATTGCTACCGACGATGCGAATTGTAAACTCTTAAAACTAGCCAGAAGTTATAATGTTATAAGATGCTGGAAGCACTTTATCTTCTTCTATGATTGCAAATTTTCTTTAATACAAAATAAAAATTGTTTACGACATTCGATATAATAATTTTGTTACAACAGTTTAACAATGTACATTTCGCGTACTCTATCATATATTAAAATAATCTTTTTTCTCTTTTTATTAATTCTTTAAGTAATATTGCAAATAATTCTTAAAGTACTCTATTATATAATAAATGTTTTTTTTTCGTTAATTGATAACGCTATTTTTTCGTCAAAGATCCTTTTACCGACTACTAGCGCTATGTTGACGATTTAAATGACATGGTAAGGATGTATTTGTATTTTGACCGGTGACATTGTTGACCCGGTTTATACCGCTAAACAATGAGTTGTCTATTTTATCCGACGGTACCCAAGGATGTAACAAAACCTCGTCTAGATTCAATCTATCATTTGGATTTAACTTCAGACATCGATCCAAAATACTAATAGCTCCTTTACTGATTTCTTTACATTTCAATAGCGACATTCGACTTACAAACGAATTCAATGGTTCTTTTGATAAAATATTACGCGCTTTTCCTTGATAACCAAAAAATAATTCCAATAATATGCAACCCAATGCAAAAACTGTGGCTTTGTCATAAGACACAATTGTTCCCGGAGCACTATCAGCTTCCGGAGGCAAATAATCAAATGTACCCATCAATGTTTCACCCGATCTTTTCACTTCATCTACGGTGACTTGATCTAAAGCCGTATACATCGCCCACCCAAAGTCTATGATGCACAATCTTCCCGTGTCGGTATTTAACAAAAAATTGTCCAATTTTACGTCCCGGTGTTTGATAAATTTATTCCGTAAATCATAGAGAATGTAGACCATTTGAGAAAACAAATGTTGTATTTGAGTTTCAGTCAAAACTCCCTTTTCGGCCAACACATCAAGCGGGATAGATTTATGATCGTCTTCCATTATCAGATAATAATTCGTTGATGTTTGAAACAGACCGATTGGTTTTTTAACCCCTTGTACATTATTACACAAAACTAACATCGCGTACTCGATTTTAGATGATTGCTCACAGTCCATGAAGTAACTTTTAACGACTACCGGAGTACCGGTGCTTATCAATCGAGCCCTATATACGCGTCCTTCTCCTCCGTGTCCAATTGCACTCATACCCTCAACCAAATCGTGAATTTTGCTGATCGTTAAAAAGCTCAAGAACGAATTGACAGGCGACACGGACTTCAAGTTATCGGATTCGAAATTATTCAACAAGTTCGTACTGTCGGTCTCTTTTAATTTTACAATCTTTTCCGTGAACTTATTAAAGATTTTGCTCAAAACGTTCGTCGCGTGAGCAACATATTTATCGAAACTATTACAATAATCCGCCAGACAGTTATTTTGTTTCAATTTCGATTCGATTATCCGTTCTAAATTGCGATTTTGTGTTCGGATTCCGTTCAATTTTCTCGCGAGTTCGTGAATCTTTTGCTCGATATCCGTCACATTTTCCTGAGTTTCAATAGTTTCAATGTCTAATTCATTGATTATTCCGTCAGTGTTCAATTGAGACGAGAATGCGCTGTCGGAAATCGAACTGAAATTCGAACATTGCGGAACGCAATTACTCAAACGCTGTTGGAAGGCAAATACGGATGATGGGGTGGTTTCCGGTGGATTTTTCGAATCACTGTTAGTCTTATGGGCTACAGTGTCGGTCTTATCTCCTGAGATCATTAGTGGAATTTCATTATTTTACGTATACCCAATTCTTAAAATTATTCTAATAATTATTAATTGATTATTAAATATCAATAATAAAACTAGTCAAATAATTTTAAACATTAATCTAAAATTTAAATTTCAAGTGTATATTTTAAGGCCCGGTCTTCATCCTCTTATCAAGCATCATCAGTCGTGTACTTCGGCATTATTTAGAGGAATCATTTGACTTTCATTCCCATCTATTCTGACTTCAGTATCTTTTTTCTAGAAACAAAAAATAATTTTTAAGGTTTCGCAAATATCAAAATACTTTAATTAAATTTTTAAATTGTTAAAATTCTTAATATTTTGTCTGATAAATAGAAGTTATTTAAAAATTGTAGTGACCACAGAACATAAATAAGCCGTATATTATTTAGTGGCGTAAAATAAATATTTTTATTTATTTATTTATTCTTTTAATTTTAGGGGAGTATCGTCGGTCACCCTCGAAAGAACAAAATAAAAATTATATAAGCAATAAATAAGAATTTATAGTATAATAATGATAATAAACTTAAAATAAAGTCATTAAACATTATAAATTAACGAAATTTTAAATTGTGAAACTGTCATTAATCACCGTGCAAATTTCCTACAATTACCAGTTGAAGGAGATTTCGGCAATTCATTCAATTCGGTAGTCAAATATACTACTAAACAGCTTTGTATAATTACGCAAAGTCCAAACATGACAAGATCAAGGATGAACTCGCCAAATTCCTTTACAAAAAGTTCGGTAAAGGCACTGTCTTGACAGGCGACACGGATAAAACATGGAAAATTATGGACATATTTGTCGACCTTGGATCAAACGCCTGGATAATCGAAGTAAAAAGCCCCTGGGAGGCAAATAGACAATTCAACGACGCCTACACAAGAGCCTGCGACGATTACCTCGATGTTCAAATGGACCTTATAGAACGTTTTCACAAACTGAGGTTAAGATTTTCCCTTTTGTCATCGGATGCCTTGGAAGATGGCAACCAGACAACACTCCCCTACTTCACGCCATTGGATGGAATGACGATGAAGTCAAAACTTACACCACAAGAGTTGCAAAGCGAAACATAGAAATATGCACCAAGCATTATAGCCGACACCTTCTATATATTTCTAACGAAGAAATTAACAGAGACGGCACTGCTTAACATTCACGCAGTCAAAAAACCCCCTATTTGCACCCTGTAAGAGAGTGCAACTCTTCGCTGTGACGAAGCGAAGGCAGAGGCGCAAGCCATTAGTCGGTTATCAAGACATCTCCATGAAAATGTAGATGTTCTGGCATTTGACTTATCTACACCTAAGGGGTGCGTTTAAATTAAATTAAATTAAATTAAATTAAAAGTTGTACAATTCCCAAATTTAACTATTTAAAAATTCTCAATTATCCAGTCAATCCAGTAATATCAGCGATCTCATCAAAATTTCGTCGACGACTCCGGCTGACTAACCGGTTAGATACTCTAGTACGAAAGCCAAGACATATGGTGCAAATAAACTACAGTCCGCAACTTTCCTTCTCTCTCAGCTACGAATTAACGTTTGTATAATTCGTAGTTCTGAAAACGTTTTTTTAAGAAAACTTGATATTGAGTCAAAGTGTTGTGTACAACAATCATAATTCTTACATATAACATTTGGCCTCTATATAATTCAGCATAATATTTTTTTAAATATTCGAACTCACTGTAATAAGTTCAAACGTCCTGGGGCACCAAACACAAAATTCTCTTACGCAAAATGTACTTGAAATCTTAGCCTCTAATTTACAAATTATTTCACAAACATAAAAGGAAACTTATTCGTACTACACTAGTACCTAGAATTTATCAAAAGAACAAAATTAAAAGAGTGACAGAATTTTGATAAAACTACTTTTAAATAAATAATATGTAAAAATTCCATAATATACAGTATCCAGTTTACTGAAAATAAAAATAACTAAATAGATAATTTCATGTTAGGCAGTGGTTTCTATCCTGAGGGGCGCGCGAATAGGTGTTGTTTGGGTTCTTTTTGGTGAACTTTAAATTTTTGATATTTTTAAATTAAAAATCATATATATTTGAGATAAATTAAAAATAATGTTCGACTAATTAAAATGAAATAACTTTTTATAAAAAGAAGTTAAGTTTATAGATAATATTTTTACTAATTAAATTGAAATATTTTTTTATAAAAATTATAGTTCACAGATAGTATTTTACTGATTAAAATGAAATAAGTTTTTATAAAAAATTATAGTGTAATGATAATATTTTACTAATTAAATTGGAACAACTTTTTTTTAAAAATCACAATTAAAATAACAGCTTCGGAATTAAAGAATATTGTAAAGAAAATTTTGATATATCTTGTAACACTATTTAAAATAAAATCATAATGTTTATTGAATTTAATTGTCAATGGAAAAGTTTTATTAAAAAAAATTTATTGAATATTTTAAAATAAAGTTCTAAAATAAAAATCATTATGTTTTATTGAAGTTTATTGTCCACGGAAAGTCATATTAAAAAAATAATTTATAATTGAATGATTTAAAATTAAAGAAAAAATTATTTAGGATTTGAATTTTAACAGGACATATCCATTAAAATATTTTTAAAGATCTAAATTTATTTTTCAATTAATAAGCATTGTAAAAATTAATAAAACAAAAATAAAGTTTGCGAATAAGGACTTTGGATTTTAATCACGAACCCAATAGGTGTCACAAAAAATGAATCAACAATTTGTTTTTTAAAGGGGGCGCACCATTTTTTTTAAAGGGGGGGCGCCGGTAACAAAAAAGTTGGAAATCACTGTGTTAGGGTTATCATTTCAAATTAAGATTTTTATTTTGAATATTGATTTGAGTTTTTTATTTATATTAGCGATTTTCGATTTAGATTTGGATTTTTAATTTAGATTTGAAACTTTTGATTTAAATTCGAAATTTTTTATTTCAAAATTATTATAAATTTATAGTATCGTTTTGTGTCAATCTTATCATCTTTGTGTCTATTTTGATAAATTTTATTTTATTTTACAGATATTGCTAATGAGTATATTCCTTATTCCTGTGTACCCCATACCATCTCGCAAGACCGGATGTAATCTAAATCAGGGGAGGGAAACCACAAACTAAATCCATAACACCAATCTCCAACCTAAATGAAAAATTGCTAATATAATTTAAAATAAAATATCTCAATTTTAAATGAAAACCCAATGTTTAGTAAATTCGACGACCAAATCATTACAAAAATTAACAGTACATCAAAATATCGTTAAAAGTTCCAGTTCTAACCCAAACATAATGATCTGTGTTTTATAAAAAAATATAAGTTTTATCAATTATTCCTTCCTGCTGACTACTCTTTAAAGATCATCTATATTAACATATATATTATTCTCATTTGATAAATTTAACTAAGAATAACTTTACTGATATAGTTGAAAGTCAGCTTGATCTTACAGGAGCTAGGTAGGCCGAATTTCAGATCTGGTTTATGCATTATCCTAATAACTATAACTTATTACTTAAAAAATATTTCCTGTGAAATAATACTGAATGAAATTTTGAAAGATTAGATAGAGATTAATTTGGACTTATTAGCCATAATTATATTTTTTTAAAAATCAGCATTTGTTTCATAGCTTATGTATATTACAGTAAGATTTTGTATTCGAAAATCGGTTTATTTTAAAATTCTACTTTAAAAAGCAGTTATTGTTGAAACACTGAAAAGGAATTGAGAATCCAGTTTATTGGTTTTATAAATTGTTAAAATTGTATTTCTATAATAAAATGTATTGGTCTTTCTGGGTCAGGTTTTATTTACTTTATTTTTAATTTACAAAAATACCAAAATTCTTCAAATGAAGCTTCAATCCAGATGAAATTTACATATTAGGAGAGAGTCTCTTGTGAAGCATTGTTAATTAGGTCACATTGCCTTAAAACCAATGTTTAATAGGCAGGCTCAACCGGTGGCCGGTCGTTTCGACTAAGGTCAGTTTGACTAACTAATATTGTTTTTATTCTGACTGTTCTATAGAAAAATATTTTTTATAAAAATATTTTTTTTAAGAAGTTTTGATTATTTTAAGATAAAATTAAAATTTTTAAATAAATTTTTAGACTTTATCAGGAAAATATTATTTTATAGAAAGATTAATACTCTTTCAATTATTTCTAAATTCTTAAAATTGATATAAGACATCAAAAAATGTTATTCAAAATGAAAAAAAAATATTTAAAAGCCAAATACAGTCGAAACCAGCCTTACTAAAAAATAAAAAATCAAAAATATATGACATTTTTATAATTAATTCAAAAGGATTAATCATAAAATTGGCATAAGACATCAAAAAAATGTTATTCAAAATGAAAAAAAATATTTAAAGGCCAAATACAGTCAAAACCAGCCTTACTAAAAAATAAAAAAAACAAAAATATATGACATTTTTATGATTAATTCAAAATTTTATTTTAAAGGTTCAGGCCAAAAAAACTGGTTTAAAGGGGGTTATATAATAATTTTTATTTTTTTAATATTTGGAATATTGATTGACAAAATCAATATTTTATATAAAAAATATTTGAATAAACTTTAAACACACAAATATAACTAACGACAGATGGGTTTTTTTGTCTATGGGCTAAAGTATCCGCTGTATCCTTTATGAATTCATATGGCTGGCGATTCGTACCATGGTTTTTATCGGGGTTTTTTTTCGTGCGGCATCCTCCCAGCACCACTAAATTGGGTGATTGTTTCCCCCTCCTTCTATACCTTATATCGTAATATTCATCTTCTGATGATTCTTCAGCAGAAGATGAGTACTTATCCTCATTGTTGATACCCTACTCAACTCTCTCAGGATAAGATTTTAGCATCTCATCGTGGACTGCCGGATCGAATTCTTCTATATTGTTTCCCATTTGAATTTCCTCTATACTGTCGGGTTCTTCCATGTTCAGTATGGTGTCCATTGATGCTTCTTCTTCCTTATTTCGATCCGGCTAAGTCTTCGGATCCCTCGGCATTTCCCATCTCTGTGAAATTCCCATTGTACCGAAGAGTACTTGACGTGGGATACCGAACACGCTATCGCAATTCTCCTAATAGTCTTCAGTGGGATCGTCAGATTGGTCAAAATACTGGTAGTGCCCTGATATACCCTACATGGAGGGTGTAGAGCAGTACAATTGTAATTGGCATGGATCTCTGACACGCTTCTGCCAAGGACTTGTAATGGTCCAGGTTATTTGTGTTACTGTTCTTCATATTCATTTTGGTGTCATATTTGCACTTTACATCTATCAAATATAAAGTTTTTTGTCCCGGCACCATAATCACGGAACCTATTCTTTTAAGTTGTTTTGAGAATACATTTTAAAACGTGTTTAGTTACTTTAAAAATTTTTCTTACAAAATTTTTTTGATAGATATTTTTAAGATTTTTTGACATATTTGTTTTAACTCTTAGAGTAAAACATTTCCAGACCAAAGAATAAATTCTACGTTTGATGAAAACAAAAGAAATTTTTTCTCAAAATAATTTAAAAGAATAGGTTATGTTAATTATCCATGTGATTTATAAAGTTTATAATAAAATTAAAGTAATAAAATAATATATTTAATAAATAAAAAATATTTTTAAATAATACTAAAATAATTTAAATAATAATAATATTTAATAAATTAAAAATTTTTAAACAATTTAAATTTTATTTTTCCTGTAATACAAGAGAGGTAATTAAATTGTGAGCTATCGATTAAATTTTGTCGTCGAAAAATAGAAACTTCGGCAATATTTTTAAAATCCATTCATTCAGATCTAATAGTTTTTCAAAAGTAGTTTATATATTTATATATATTAAAGAATTTATTTATTAAGTATTTAATGTTTTGCTACAATCAACAATTAATATTTTAAAATCATAATTAGTCGAACTGACCTTAGTCGAATCGACCGTGAACCGTCTCAATTAGCTCATTGAGAATTTTCGATTAGTATTGGATTTTGTTAGTTAATTAAATTTATATTATATTTCTTTTTACTCTTAACCACCATTGGGACAATACATCCCAAGCGATTTCAAAAAATCTTAGAGAGATAAATTATTATGCGAAATCGGTTATTTGCATCCCAGTTGTATATAGTGTATGTACTCTTTCGCGCCATCTACATACACTACCTGAAAACTTGTCAGTTGCGAATTTGCTTTTGCGCTAGGACCATCTCCTCAGTTTTATTAATTATGAGTAAAAAATAGTTCGGTAGTCAAAGGGTTAATACGTGTATATGTTTGTTATGTACCGCAAGAATTGCATACTTAAAATAAAATGCAAATTTACATTTACTTAAAAAAAAGTTTTTCGAAAAGTAATATTTTACTTTTACCCATTTTTATATTGTTTAATGTAATTCGGAAAAATACATCTTGTGTTTAAAAATTTCAAGTAAATATGCATGTTTGGGAACACAATTGTATATTTTGTATTTTTATCAATTTTTTTATTTATTAAGCTACTGGTGTTTTAAATAACAATAATGAATATGACTTGTGAATATTACCGCGAGAACGAACGCGCATGCTTATGGAGATAACAACTACATGTGGAACCCCAATCGAAACGTCCACCTGACAGTGGCGGATTTAGCTATAGGACTGGGGGGGCAGACTGCCCCCCACATCCCTGTTGGATTCTAATGGCGCCCCAAGATGAATTTGATAAATGTGTAGTTTTGTGTACAAGAATTAGCTGCATTATGATTAAGTTTTGTGATACCCCTTTTCTGTAAATAGACAATGTTTAATATTTTATATGTATGCATTTCTCGACTTTCATTTCTTTTAAAGATTTATGTTTTACTGTGGTCATGTAGATTTCTTTTCGCA
>MQRK01236158.1:0-16695 GCA_001938485.1 Girardia tigrina
TCACTTGAAATAAAAAATCATTAATTACTCAAAAGTAAATAAAGTACGAATATTTAAAAATCAAAAATAATGTTTTACTTTTCTTTAAAATCTTTAATAACCCTGTTTGTGTAAAACTGGCTCGCGTCTTGCATTTCTTTGATGAAAGGACAAGGCGCTGGGCTCTTAACCAAATCGTCTTAATCAAAGAACGAAAAACGACAAGTCTTACTACGCCAACCCAGCCCAAAAATGGAATGCCTTCGCTGACAGAACTCAAGTGGTTAAAATATTCACTGCGCCGATTGGATTCACGAAAATTCTATAAAAATAATATACTATACAGAATAAAACAATCAAGCTCTACCGAGATATTGGCGATGGAATCAGAAGTTGGTTTCAGTAATGTCTGGAGAGCTGCATCAGCTGGTTTGGCACAACTGACGGCTTTCTTTAGAAAATCAAGTTGAGAAGCAAATGCCTTTTCAACGAGTCCCGCCTAAAGAAACATTTTTATAACAAATAATTCATTGTGCGTTCAGTTAAAATTGTACAAGTAAAATTAAATGGAAATGTAAAACGATACACAAATTATAAACTTTTTAAGCGTGAGTTTTTACTTATAAAAATTTTACTTTAACCCTTTCCAGCCCAAATTATTATTTTTGAAATACAATGTTGATTTAAATTGCTAAGAAACAAGTGAGAATCGCGCTTTTCTGTGTTTTAATATATGTAGTGTCATCCATTAGACTTTTTAGAAACTATTACTATGTGTAAAATTTAAATTGGGTAAAAGAGATAACTGTAATTTAATATTTCAAATATGTTGCCATATGGTAACAATGGGCTGGAAAGGGTTAAAAAAAGTTGGTTAATATTCATTTTGATATGCAAAATTTCGAAACAATCATCCTTACATTACAATTTTTACATTCAAATATTGGGCATTTTGATACTAATGCATTGTCATTGTCAAGTATAGTTTCCATGTCATTTTTTAACTTGATGGAAAGTATCTGATACTCAAAAGTAAAGGATCTGATCATTGAGTCCTACCTACTGGTCAAAGGAATTATCCAGCAATCCATGATTTTTGTGTTGTTTTGTTTAAAACATATCTATACCTTTTAAACATAACAAGATAACAAGCTCAGTGTTCGATTGAGTTTGCTCAGTTACCTTATTTTAACCAAATAGACCACTCGTTACTTGGAAATTTGAAAAGATTTTAAATAGCCACCGACTAGAAAAATATGCATCGATCAAGATCAATTTTAATTATTATTTGAATGTAAAAATAAAAGACAAATTATTCTACCGAAGTACAATTGATGTCTTGTGTTATTTCTCATTGTAAAAAGGTTATTTTGTCAATAGAAACTTTCATCTTCCATAAGTAGAATCAGATATATAGTTTAATATCCCATTATTGTATAAAGATTTTTTAAATGATATTCAACACCTGAGTTAATTCTGACTCTCTTGTTTTTAAGTTCTAGTGTATTTCCACAATCAATTAACTGGGAAATTTATGGTAACTTAAATTACGTGTAAAAACAGGTTTATTAAATAAAATTCTATATAAATGACTAGATATGACTAGTATTTTCAAATTTAAAGATAGAGAAGTTAAAACATTTTGAAAAACATTTCAACAAGTAAGGTAATGATTACAAAGTAGTCTGATTTTAGACACTTGTTTATTATCAACTATGCATAACACGGAGATTGTACCAATAAATAAAACAGACAAAGGTGGAAATTTAATTTTAAAAAAGTATTAGTAGATTATGACTATACCATGATAGATTTTATCACATAGGCCAACACCTTTACAACCAATAAAATTATCTGGAAATAAGATAAGTATCCTAAAAATACTTTTCACCATTTTGACATGATCATGGGTCATTAGTTCTTCATAAAAATGAATTTAATAATTTAAAATTTCAGGTGACTTTAGTAGAAAAACTTATAGAAAAATAGTATTTAAATAAAAAACAGTTAGGCCTAGAAAACCAAGACAAGTGAGCTTGATGGAACAGCATTTTTAGAACTAATTCCCATTATAGAAAAAACTTATTCCTAGGTGTTGCGTCGTGTTGTGCACATATGAGATAACAAAGATAAAAAGAATGTTAGATTGTGTTGCAACACTTGGTTTATGTTATCATACAAAATATACTTGTCAATATCATGGTCTATCTACTAAATCAAGGTTACATAACCTTTTTACCGTGGCGCGTTAAAACACCGAAAAAAACGTCGAAAAAGATTTATTAATAATACATAAAACCAGCCAATTCTAAAATAGGTTTCTGGATTTCTATTGGCTCGGTCTATTAAAAAAGCTATTAATTTTTCGTTAAAAAACTAAATATTTCTTTTTTTCTCCTAATGGTTTCACCATTTGTCAACATAAGGAATTTTTAAAACGCGATCATTCTTCAAATTTTATTTTCTGCATAAAATTTTTAAGTGTTGTATTCAAATTACCAAATATATTTCTGAATGAATTGTGCCATCCTTCAATGGAAAACTGACCCTACCTAAAATTACATCAAATTCCGTTCCCTTATAATATTCGTGAAAATATGAGTAAATTTCTGCAAGCAATTCGGGAAAGACTCACCTGATTTTTTAAAAGTTGAAAACATTTCTAATATGTTGTTTATTAATTATTCGGAGATTAAATTTCGAAAATAATTTTCATTTTCGGTGATCAATATAATAATTTAAGTATATTTAGAAATTTCATTAATTAATTTATTCATTCATTCACTTTATCATTATTTATTAATACATCATTTCATTTAATGTTTTATTAAAACTTTTTTTCTGTGTTAACGTTTCCATGTATTATATTGGACGTTTTAACGTGGTACCCTTTTTAATACGCATTGGGATTTTTTATTTTTTAGAATATATTAAGACGTTGAATTTATTCAACTGAACCAATCTTGTAATTTATGTAAAATCACAAAAATGTTATTAACTACAAATAAATGGTTATATTTTACAACATAAAATCGGAAGCATAATAAGCACCACACAGAAATTTTTAAACAAGTCATTTTGACTCATTTGGGCTTAAAAAATATTATAAATTATGGTAATGCCCTTTTATTTTTCACCACGACCATAGATTGTGTACCCCTATTGTAAATTATCAATAAATCAACAAGTACAATTTTTATTGATTTTTTTTCAGCCAAAATAAACGTTTTTCTTTTCATTAATACGTTTTCTGATAGCCTTATAATACAGTGTAAGCCGCTTAATAGGACCACATTTGTCCCAAGCCCAACTGGTCCTATTAACCGACTGGTCCCATTAAGCGAAGTGGTGTTATTTTTTGACAAAGTACACTTTTCGAGTTGCTACAACATTTTGCGAGTTTTTAAATGTCGCCATCGGTTTAAAAGTTAATGGGAAGGACGAAGACACAAGCAAGGTTGCTGACGATGGAATGACGTTGAGCCAGGGAAGATAAAAAAAGTAGGGTGAGCACACTGATTAATCAAATGTAGAATCAAATGTCCAGACAGCGTGTAAAGCATGCACATGATGAATGATGTCTGATTTATTTTTCGCATCAGCATACTTAGGATTCGGCAACTTGCACTCTAATCTGCTCTATCCTCTCTCACTTAGCGCACAGCACACACCTACACAGCAAGAGAAGAAGCGTCCTACCAGCAAGAGAGAAGTTGGTGGTGACGATTTCATAAGAGGGTGTGAGCTTGCTGCAACTGTCGTCAGCAGCCAGTCTGCAACCCTCCCCATTGTGCTCTAGCAAGATTGATGTCGAGTTAGGCGACACACACATGCGTACCTGGGATGGTAAGTGTATGGGGCTACCGCCACTAAATGTACGTTTGCTTGCAGGACACTTTTCCTCTTGCTGTGTCCTGTGGGTGTGTGCTACAAATGTAGCAGGTGCTCTCTGCAGCTAAAGAGATAAGAACAAATACAGTAAATATAAATTCAGTCAAGACCTGCTTCTTTGTTACGTGTGTATGTGTATGTTGATTGGGGTGGATGTATGACCGACGCTAAAAACACGTTTTTCATGACTTTCATGTTGTTTGAAGGGTCAAACAGTTTCATGAGTGGTCCCATTAACCGACTTTTACTGGTCCTATTAAGCAGCTGCTTTAATATTCGAAACATTGAAAATGATTCGGTCCCACAGAATTTGGTCCTATTAAGCGGCTTTCACTGTAAAATTTATTTATTTTTGACAGTTTTATCGAAAAAGTATGCACTAAGGAGACAGAAGTAAATTGATAAGTTCAAATGCAAATAATCGTAGGAATAGAATCAACATTCTTATTGGATTCAAATCAATTGAAAACATCAACGGTCATGAAAATGACAAATGTGAGAATCGATCGTGATCGGCGAATACAACCTATCAAATTGTTTTTCGTCAATGAATCATAAAATTTATTACAAAATATTTTCAAATACGAAAAAAATGCAAAATGAAAAAAAATATGTGACATACACAAATGTATAATAACTTGATGAATAAGTAAATAAAATTTTATCAGCAGCATCAAACGATGTGTGCGTGTGTGTATGCATGCATGTGTGTATGTTCCACTCAAAATACAAATTCTTAGATACACAAACATCGATTTGTACAGGTAACATTCTCGCTCATTGACTCGACCGCACAAATACATTCTTATATATGGAGTGACATCATTATCAGATCAGTGCACACCAATGCTCACCTGTGTTTTCACATCGCCGCCGATATCATTACTGAGCTTGATAAACTGCTTCACTGCACCGTTCAATATCTTCTCATAATCAACTAGCACTGCGCTATCTAAAAATACAATGGAACAATCAATTCAAGCTCAAATCACCTTGAATTTGTATAACTAAAAGGAATTTTGATGTCCTATTTCAATCAATGAGACATAAATAATTCATAAAACTCTTTAATTACATAAATTATAAATAAATACAACAAAACACTATCTGAATAAATTAATTTTAAATCCTTTAAATTCAATTACAAATCCAAACAATTATTTTTTGTTTGACAATGTTTATGTAAAATTTACGATAAAATTATATCGGTGATTTATTTGACGATATTACTATCTGAAATCGAAATTGGCTTATTATAAAACTTCATCATGACTACCTTATTATAACTTAATGGTCAAAATAATAATATAGGATCAAAATTTTATAATATGAATTAAATTACTTATTTTTACATTAACAACCAAACGGAAAGAAATCAAAGATGGATCATATGACAATAATAAATTTTAGTAGAAGAAAAACTGTATCTCACAGAAGTACAAAAAAGTTGGAGATATTTAGAAAAACAAAAGTCAAAATAATTTTATGAATAATTATGAAATCAAAATTGTATCAAAAAATTTGTATTGATTATTCTTCTTTATTTTAATTCTTATTTTTCCATGAGAATCGAATCGAAATAAGTTTAAATCGTAACTTGTAGCTAGAAGGACAAGGAGATTGTAAAAGAGACTTGAATCTTTCATTTATTATCAATAAAATAGGATGAAGGTAAGACATGAAATACGATTTCAAATAACTAAAAATAATGAACCAGGAAATATCGTTAACGATAAGTAATATTTATGTTCATTGTATTGCTTGTATTTATTAGATAAAAGCTTCATACAATTTATTAGATACAATTAGATACAAAATTAGATACAATTTACATACAATTATTAGATGCATAAATATATATTTAATATTGTGGAGGGCGGCGATCATGTCTTCGATCGGTGCCCTCGAATCGTCATCGTCTAGCGGTCTCTCGTTCGTGGGGTTGCCGACCTGTGACCGTATCGTATCAGTCGATTCCAGTCGATGCACTCCCCAGCACCGGCGATATGTCTTCGGAATCGATGATCGCGTGCAGTGCGCGAAGTGTCGAGGCGGTCAATGTGCATCCTCATGAAGACCAGTGAAGGTGGACCGGCGAGTCAATGCCAGAGAATGATTGGGTAGACGCATATTAATAACAAGTGACGAATTTAATACATTTATTTTCCAATATTTGCAATTGTTCATTCAAATGGGGAGTTCCTTATTTTTCATCATTTAGTTCGTTTAAACAATTGTCAATATTTTACAGTTATTCTTTTTGTCATTTTTTTATTTAGTTCATATTTTTTTGATCACCACAAACATATAAAAAATTTAGCCAAACATTTCAATACTTGAATGCATCGAGCGAATATCAATCCATAGCAAGTAATTATTGCAAACCAGATTCGATAATGGAAAGAAATTAAATGATATCAACCTGACATAATAATATATGATAAAATCATTCTTTTATTCACTAGTTTTGCATTATTTATTTAATGAAACTGTTTACTTTTTCTCCTCTTAATTATGAATTATATAATTAGAAACAAATTTTCTAAACATAGGGTTAGGTAAACAATCTTGTTAGTATAAAAAAAACCTTTTTTTGAATGATAATTTGCTATACAGATTTTACTATTTTACTAGAGATTCTGAAATTTTAGATTACAGTAATTTTTTATTTTTTTATTATTACATGTATCAAAAACATAATCACTTGTAATAGATAAACCACAAAAAACAAAATTATTTGCCATCTAATTAATTTAGAGAAAGAATATTTTCTGTAACAGTCAATCCCGTAAACAGATGGTAAGTTTTCACCTCCATATGGTCATAAACAAAATGCAGATATATCAAGGATAACTGAACAGTTTATTAACACGACTTTAAAGAATAGATAATGTTGAAGAATTATAATATAAGTAAAATAACATGAATATCAATAACAAAATGAAAGTTATTCTTCCCAAAGTTATCTTGAACATTATCATGAACATTTTCCTAAAGTCTTCTTCACCAATATATAAATGTCAAGATGAAAAAAAATCGGGCACTGAATGACTGAACGAGCATCAAAACGTGCACCAACTCGCCGCGAGATAATCCTTGGAGTTATTGATACAAAAAGGCTTGTCTGGCTGACTGAAACAGTCAAGTAACATTTGATAACTGAACTGTGAACTTTCTGACTGAGAGTTTTGAACTAGATCCCTTTCGAATTCTAATCGGATGACGCGCTACTCACGTGGTGCCACTTATGAGACAGACAACAATCTCACACGTCATTTCAGCGCAACTAATTCAATCAGCTCACTGTTTTCGGTCAGTTCTCAATCATTAATCATTCAAGTGCCGTCTAACTTTCTCAGACGGAGTTCTAGTTAAATTTTTGCCAATTTTGAATTAATATTTTTAATGAACCTAAATGTCACCAAAACTGAGAGTGATGTGTTTTAATTTTTAATGCTACAAACCACTAGTGTTTTCTTTTATGAACATTAACAATGAATATAAAATCAATAATATAATTTACGGAGTTTTGAAATATTTGTTAGAGAATATAATAATGAATAATATCAGAAATTTGTTTTGAGGATGACAAACAATTTATTAAAATATGGATTTTAGTAAAGTAACATGAAACATTTTTAAAACCATTTATTAAAATATTTATATTTAATTTTTTTTCAAAACATTCTTTATTGATAATAAATGAAAATATAAACTCTCTTGTTGGTTTTTCTTAAAATAAACTTCGTTTCTGACAAAATATGCAACAGTATTTACATTAACGTTTTCACATAGACGGGAAGATGCAGTGGTCTCCCCTCCATCTTCCGATGTACCAATAGTGATAGCTCAAACAGCTGCGATAATCGGTGATGTAATCATTGACACATTAATAGAGGCATTTAATGAAAAATCGCTTTTTTTTCAGTTGAAAGTGAACTAAAATTTGAATTAAGATTAACCCATTCACCGTGACGCTTACTTAATCGATGATACCTAAAAAAAGATCGCCTATTTATATATATTAGTCCGCGAAATGATGTATACAGATGCCGCCGCAAAATTGTTTTTATAGTTTCTATGAGGGGTTAATTTAAATTGGCATCTTGCCAAAATAATTTATTTTTTTAATTGAAAAGTTAAAATATTTTTTATGTTAATATACTTATTAAATATTTTAAAAAGTAAAAAGATATAATAAAAGAAAATCATTAAAAATTAAATACTTATTAAAAAATAAAAAATGTTTTTTAATGTATCTAATAAATATCTTAA
The DNA here is from genome assembly GCA_001938485.1 of Girardia tigrina. Lineage (NCBI taxonomy): Eukaryota > Metazoa > Platyhelminthes > Tricladida > Dugesiidae > Girardia > Girardia tigrina. Next base: position 8,146 of record MQRK01236158.1, read on the forward strand.
AATGAAAAATGATAAGAAAACCATTAGAGATTAATACTTATTTATAAATAAAAATATTTTACAGTCATAACAATTTATATATTTTAATAGAAGTTATGAAACAATTTTAAATAAATTTTTAGTTTTAATGTGAAAATTATTTAATAAATTTAAAGTTTAAATTTTGCTAAATTTTAAAAATTGAATCGAAAAGAATTTAACAGATTAATTGTGGCGAGATAATTGAATTAACAGAAAAATTTGTTTGAATATGTGAAATGCTGTTATAATAAAAATTGTGGTGTTAAATTATGAGTTCTGAATTTGATAATAATGAAGGTGGCTAACCGCTACTTACAGTTTCAAAATGGGGCCAGTTTTTGAATTGTCTAAAACCGCTTGGAATGTGTTAATTTATACTATTTTTCTTCATTAAATAATATTGATCAAAACAAAATCTATTAAACGATCAAATTTTCGTACAATTTCAAATATGTAAAAAACAATAGGATGAAAATTGATTTCCTGAGATTATTTTCCATCTAATTAATGTGGAAAAAGAATGTTTTCGGTAACAGTCAATCCCGTGAACAAGTGGGAAGTTTCCGCATTCATGTGATGATTAACAAAATGTAAATATTTTAAGGATAACTGAATAGTTTATTAACACGACTTGAAAAAAATTTTTAATGATGTCATGATTCTTTTTATTTTTCATGAACGTGGGATGTTGTCTGAAAACTGAAAACATGGAAATATAGCGTTTTAATGAGGCAGAAAAACATTGAAATTTCGTTTGGGATTTAGAATTCCACTCTTGTTAAAGCCTGTAGATATTTTTGGTAGAAAATTCCACCACTGTTAATTGCTGCAAGAAGAGTTACGTTTTGTCCCCTGATATTTGGAGCCATAACTGTTATCCTACTAACACTTCCCAATCAACCATAATTGTTACGAAGGTGCGAATTGAATCCTATCCCGTCAATAAAGACATTCGCCCGTACTTTGCCCAATTAATAAACAATTTTTAACTCATATTTTTAAATATTGTTATCTATCAAGAACGATCGATGTACGCTTTAAAACCGATAACATTGTCCACATCTCTGGCTGGCGTCTTTAGCATCTGACATTTAAAGTAATTTCAGATTTGAATTCCATCAACTGTTCTAAAAATGTTTCAATTTTTTGTGTTATTTTTGTGACGGGATTTGCTCACACTGGAATCTTGTCGATTTTGTAACTATCCTTGTAAGCTCTATCGATCATGTTCATCGTTGATCTGTTCAGGAGTAGATTGATGGTCCCTTTACTTAGTGATTCTCCCATGTTAACAATCTTTTTGATTATTAAACGATGCATCATTTGATAAGTGCTTACCGTTTTGATGAAAGAATTTTTCATGCTTTAAGGATGCAAGTAAATAAACATTTTTATCGATCAAAGTCATTTTGACAATCGGTAAATTCATGCTAAAAATAGGAATGAAGTGTTACAAATTATTTTTTCATAAAGTTATTAAATGATAGTTCAAGAAACTATAAAAATACATGATTCTTCATGAATCATTATTATAAAAAATGAAAGTAGCATAAACAATAGTAATATAAATGTTCACTTGTAACTGTATGACCGGACTTCATATCGCCTGCAACTGATAATTGTGGTAGATTCTCTAATCGACTTGCAACAGATTCTAATCGAGTAACAATTTTCTCCAAATCACTGGACATCTGAGAATATTAATCAACATTAAATTACTAAAATTTAGTATAAGAAATTCAAAAAAAATATTGACTAAACCAAATTCTGTTTTTGAACGGGTTTTTATACGAATTTAAAATAACACAAGTGAAAAAAAATCTTGTTTTAAAAGTTTTAGTTTCAATTGTTTTTATTTTAGACGTATAAGACACATGAAATCCTAAAAATGTCGAATAAAAAAATAAAAAATTCGTTCCTTTAGAAATGAAAATTAAACCGAATATCAAATATACTATGTCCAACTGTTATAGGGAAGTCTTACAATTTGAACCATTAAAAGGAATGAGGAAGATATGAAAAGCTCAGTGACAAATCAAGTTTATGTTCAAGATATATTATTAAAGAAAAGATGGAAAAGATTCTTGCTATGTGAAATACAGATTGTACATAAAAAGATTACAAATAATTTTACAATAATGGATTACGTGAACCATTCTGCTTTAGCAAATTCGAAGTTAAGACGATCAATTTGCATTTTAGATAAAATAGAATTTAAATATTTACAATGAATTTTTTATTTGCAGTCAACTACTATAATTTTTGAGTATTATACAAATATCAAATTTTTCATAAATGTAATGAATGAAGATATGATTTCTTTTTTACTCGATCAAAAATGCGTACATACCTACCGAGCAAAAACAGAATTTGATATTCCCAATAGGTTCTCTTTTTATACCGAATTTTTATCGTGGTTTTTTTAATGTTATTAGTTTATAACGCCTGTGATGATTGTAAGATGGCTGTTCTCATCCACATTTGTTCTTAATATTGTTTTGATTCAAATTTAAATATTAATTGACATAAATAGTTCATCAATTAAAACATCAATTAAAGTTAGACCCTTGTTAAATGAGAGAACCTAATGGAGATTTTATTTTTTACTACAGGTGATTCCACAAGATTCCAAGTGAATCGGATGATGAAGCTACATCATTTATGTCAAATTAGATTCGAAAACGTATTCGAATAAGCAATGAATTGATATTATTTTCTGTCCCGTTTTTGGCGGATAAGAGGAACTTTACTGTAAATATTTTTAATTCATTTCTACAAATATTCTTTTATTTTGATATAAAATATCTATTTTTTCTAAATTCTGAAAATTGAATAATTAAAAAAATTGATAAATTATATAGAGAAAATTAATTTTCATTCTAGGAAATATATTTTAAAATTATGAAATATTAACTGTAAAAAATAAGAAACAAAATAATTAAAAAATAAAAAGAATATTTGGAAAATCAAAAAGAATATTTCTATAATTAGCTTAAAATAATTTATTGATAAATTATTATATACTGAAAAAAAATAAAAATATATTCAAAATTTTAAATAACGGAATATGCAGGAGTAAATGAAAATAATGAAATTAATATTTTAAAAATATCCAATAATGAGTGAAAAAATAATAAATATTATTTTAAAATATTAAAAAAATTCAAAACAGGTTCTTTTAGAAATGAAATTATATATCAATTTTTTAATTAAATAAATATTTTGAAACTAGATAAATATCAGAATCAAATGAAGATGTAAAAATGCGTATAAAGTTACATTTTTCCATTATCTGTAATCTTAAATTAATGGGGATATAAAGAAATACACATTATGTATTACTTTTTTAATTACTTATTAATTAACATTTAATTATTTTTTATTATAATTTAATATAATAACCCCAAATCTTGTACATAATTTTTTTTATTTGTGTAGGACTAAAACGGTATCTTTTCCCCTCGTGCACTTTATTAGAAGAGAATCTACTGTTTGTATACGGGTTTGATATATGTGAATGTTAATATGAAATTAGCATAAAGAAAAGCTAGTTAAAATAACTTACACAACGAAAATCAAATACCTAAATAATTTTCAATAGTAAATAATTCAAATTTATATGATTTATAAAACAAATAAAAAAATAAAAATCTTTGATTATAAAATTAAATCAATTATTCGATAAGCAACAAAATAACTTACAATAATTTCCTTCTGATTAATTAACTAATATCAAATTAAAAACTGGATAAATTAATGCAGATAAACAAATGTTTGTTTCATTATTTTTTAAATGATAAAATTATTTTTTGGTTTATTAACTTCAATTTTCAATTAAAAAAAGAAAAAAACGATTGATAAATTTTATTTAAAAACAAATAGAATTGAAAAAAAATTAAGACTATATGCATATGTTTTCAGTGAATGTGAGTTGAAAATTCTGATGAGTACCATGTTATTCTCACGAAACACATTTTTAGCATTTCTAGAAAATAGAAAATAATCTGTGTATTTTATACCTTTATTGCTTCTATATTCATTTCTTATTGTTCTTAATTGAGTGCTTTAAATTTAGCAAAAAAAAAATATTATTTTTTAGAAATCGGTGATTTCTTAGGAAAAAATTAATTTTAAACTTTAGTAATTATTATTATAGGTGCAAAAGTGGGCGCAGCGTGGTCGTGACCATATTGCTTTGGTAATAGGGACGTGCATATTCTGGAATGATGGGAGGGAGAATGAAAAAGAATCTGACCCATTCGATCAACAGTCATCGTCATTTTGATCACCGCTCCTGCGTCCATCTTTTTCTCATCTTTGAACGTGAAAAACGTCAGCGATCCCGATAAATCAAATATCTAATTGATACATATAAATATTTAAAAAATGATAAGGAATTTTTAAAAAACAAAAATTTTCGTCAAAATATATTATTAATAATTTCTAATTCTAATTGTATATCTATTTATTATTATCTAGTTATCTAATTGGTAATTTTATTTATTGCAATTTCAGATTCTTCACAATTTTTACTCACATAGAGCCCAAGTATTACTGGAGATTACTAAATCGATTTTCACTGAAATATTTTGGTTACCAGAATCATTAATGTTCTGAGAATCTTCCGAACATTCATGCATATCATTGAATTATTTTAGTCACGATAATTATTAATGTTATCTACCGGTAAAAAAAATCGTCCAACCATGTTAATATGTTATACATATTTTAACGCAAATTCGGAATCGATAGGAATATTTTTACTGGAATATTATGTGGGATTATCCAAATAACTATAATTCTTTTTCAAAATTGCATTTATTACAGATGGAATATTTGTAACTAATGTAGTAGCTTGTAATTTCTGAAATATGCTTTTCAATTTTACAGAATATGTACTATAATATGTGAGAAGTAATATCAAACCAGATGATCGCAGAGCGGCAGGTTGCGCATGATCGCAGTTCTCCATTCTCGGAGATGGTGGTGCGGTGTCGCGTAATTTTAAACAAATTAACAAACCAGAATCCGGTGTCCAGGACTTTCTTTCATCCATTTATTCCGTTTCCTCATATTTGGAATAATTTCGATTCGCCACCATGACCACCAATGTATTGATAATTCTTGTATCCCTTTCCACCGTCTTCTCAAACTGGTAACGTCTGATCTGATCTCTTCTGCATTATCCACTTCCCGAAATCCCGGCTTGAGAAAATGAATCAGTGTCAAGACTTCCTCATTTTCATTTCCTTCATACAAGATTGTCAAGGGTCTTCCATTCAATAAATTTTCAATCTCGATGAATTTTGATAACAGTTCTTCGTCCGTTAATTTTACTTCTCCTAATATCTTGATTAAAGCTTCCTTAGCTTCTCGTATCATCACTTCATATACCCCACCGCAATGTGATGTACATGACGGATTGAATATCCACGTAATCTTGCTTGTATCTAATTTCTTTTTAATAAAATAATTATCGAACTAAATGCTTGCGATTTCCTTAGTTTCTCCAACAAAATTCATTCCATTATCTTTGATAATACAGGTTGGCAATCCTCTTCTGGCTATAAATCTTTGCAACGTTCTGACGAAAGAATCAGTGTCTAGTCCCCACGTCATTTTTAAATGAACTGCTTTGGTCTGAAGACACGTAACAAGGCACATATAGCGTTTCTCTTTCACTATTCTGCATTCTTGTTTCGTCAAAAACAGTCCCGCATAATCAATGCCTACTTTATTAAAAGCGCACAATTTTTCTTCTAAGCTGAAACGATGGATAGGTTCCATCATTTGACAAGATCTTTTTCTAAGATATTTTTGACAAATGTAACACTTTCTTTTGATTTTCTTTATTAATCGTCATCCCCTTAGAATTCAGTATTCTTTATTAATCTTTGCCAGTAAATAGCTATCGCTTCCATAATGAAATAATTGTTCATGCTTTTTTCGATCATTAGCGTAGTAATCCAACTTTGTCCTGACAGTATAATCAGGCAACGAGATTCATACGGTAACCATTCGATATTTGCTAGACGACTTCGGCTCCTTAATAATCCTTGAGTAACGATAAATGGATTTAACCCTTTGATTGCACTCTTTTCTCCTACAAAGTTGTTCTTGCACATTTGTTCTATTTGAGTTTTAAATATCAACTGTTGATCTTTCTTAATAATATATCTTTCTACTGATCGTAATTCATTTTGTGTCAATTCGTGAATCTCTCTCATTTCCTTTTGGTTTTGGCAGTTCCGAATAAAAAGTATCACTAAGGCTCTAACTCCAATTAATCTATTCCAACGCGAGTAAGTTTCTGGTTTTAAACAATTAATTTTCCACTTTGACTTCTCATTTTGAATTGGAGTTAATAGACTTGTTCTTATTCGTCTTTCCGAATTTCACTTGTCTTTCGATGATCTTCTATCCTCTTGGGCCAATACTTTTCCTCCTGGATTAAAAATTCTGGGCCCTTATACCATAGATTTAGTTTCGGTTAATCTTCAGTTTTTATCCCCGTGATAATAAATCTGCTGAATTTATTCCAGTACAAATTTCCACTGCTTTGTATCTGTGCCTTGCTGAATAAACCCAATTTTATTTGCGACGAATAGTTTATAATTTTTTCCATGCTACGTGATCCAAAATAATACGTCTTCACTATCACACCAGAATGGAAAGTTTGAAAGATCCACATAGATTGCCTTTACACCTAAACAAGCTCCTAATAATTTCAAGGGCGGAACTGAGATTTTCTTAGTTGGCAACATTTTTGTTTTTGCTATGATAAAATTACTTCTAACTACAGTCACTTTCTGCTCTACTACAAATCCAACGGCCGCATATGCATTAATAGATACATCTGAAAATATGTGGATACTCTTCTCACTTTCTTTTTGATAAAAACAACTTTCTTTCAAACTGCACATCCTTTAGATTCTGCGCTTCCTGAAACCAACTGTTAATCTTCTTCTGAAGACTTTCAGGTAACTTCTAATCCCAAACTAAACCCGTCATCCATATTTCCTGCAAGATCATTTTACCTTTAATAACATAAATACTAAATAATCCCATAGGATCGAAGATTCGGGCCAATGAGCTCAAAAATTGTCCCTTTGACGTAATCGGTTGAGCTGGCAATTCAACTTTTATTTTGAAAGTGTCATTGATAGCATCCCATGTTACTCCCATCGCTTTTGCATTGCATACCTCTTTATCCTCCAATTCAAACACCTTCGATTTTTTTCCTTTCGGTATTGTTTTTAATATATCCATGTTATTTGTAACCCACTTCGTCGCTTTCATTCCTGCAGCATTCCTTTCTCTTATTTTTCTTCTTCCGGATTTTCCACTGAAAACATGGTATCATCCAAATAAGTGGAATATTTAATTATTTGAACTGTTTCTGGCAATTCTTCACTAAATTTGTCCACATTCGTCCGTGCTACTAACTGCGCTAGAAACGGCGCTGCGTTCAATCCGAAAACTAATCGCTGAAATTGTTAGTACCTTCTCTCTCCTTCACTTAAGTCAGAAAAACATAAATATTGTCTAACATTCTCGGAAATCGATATCTGTAAATACATCTCTTGTATGTCAGATACTAAAGCTATGGAGAATTTTCTGAATCTCAATAATATTTCTAGCAGATCGTTTTGTAGCTTCGGGCCAGTATCGATGAGATCGTTCAAGCATACCCCTTGGCTCTTTGCAGCTGCGTCGAATACTATTCTGATTTTGGTTATTTTTTTATTATTTTTGATTATATGAAAGTGAGGCAGCCACCACTTGACTTTTTCTTTCTCTCCGTCTGTCATCATTCGAAAATATCCTTTCTCTAAATAATCTACGATAATTTTGTCGTAACTAAGTCTAAGATCCTCGTCTATATTAAATATATATATATATATATATATATATATATATATAAAGTTCGGGTTTTGAATTCTCTACAGCATTAACTTCTATTGTCGCTCTCTGTACATTCCCAACAACCATTCTTGATCTTAATATTTTTGGTTCATTCGGGAAATTTATTATTCTTATTTTTCCATCCCTTGTTCTTACTAGACTTGGGGAAATTTCTATTTCGTTGTCTCTTATTTTTCGTGGTGTAAATAAATCATCTTTTTCTTGAATTTCGGTTACTGATTCATCCCTTTCGAGTATTAAGAACACCAACATGGGTTTTCAAACTTTTATTCTCATTACAGTCAGAATTGTCTTTTGGACAACTCTCAGCAAAACTCTCGTCATTCGACATCGTTCTAAATTGATAATTTTTTGTTAATGTTTGTTAATAAACAATTATTCGAACAAATTTTTCATTATTTTCTGATTTTATTTTTAAAGTTCAAATTTGTAGTTTTAGTATCAATTTTTATTTACATATTAATTTTATTTAAAAATTATTTTGTGTAAAGAAAGAACATTTAATTAATTCAAAACTTAGTTAAAACTATTTACTTTATTTAAATTTTAATATGAAAATTTGAAAAGATTTAATATTTTTAATGTTTTTAAATATCTTATGCT
>MQRK01236158.1:16745-27543 GCA_001938485.1 Girardia tigrina
ATTCAAAACTTAGTTAAAACTATTTATTTTATTTAAATTTTAATATGAAAATTTGAAAAGATTTAATATTTTTAATGTTTTTAAATATCTTATGCTGTACTTTAAAATATAAATTATACAAATTATACTCGAATAATTATCTATCGTGAACATCTTAAATATCAATTTTCCATCTGTGTGGGAGAAACACATTTCCAAATACTAAACTCAACATACAAAATTCAACAAACCAATTTCAACATACCAAATTTAAAATATTCCTCACAAACTTTTATTTAGTTGAATTATTGCAGGTGGTCTTTCTTGTATTTTACCTTCATGGATTTCTGCTATTTCTTAATTAGATTGACCCTTTTTTGTATATCAGGAAAGGTATTTTTTGGTATCTAATAGGTTCCATCTGGATATTAAGGTACTAGAATATGGTCATATTCCGTATTAAATTTTTTGTAGGGTGTTCTTCTGTCCTTTGTGATGTCACACATGGATCTTCATCTATTAAAATTTTTGTGGTCTGATATTTATGTTTAATTAGAGTTTTTATATCTTTATTATGTTTAGTTGTAATTAAATAGAAGGACAGAAACATGTAAGTAATTTCCATGTTCTTCGAACACAGCATGTAACTGTATAAATGATAGTAAGGCTGAGCACAACAACTTTATTGCCATTATAATAGAAAAGATACATAAGAAACCTGAGAATATATTTCCTAATACTTGAAATTACCGCCTTTTATAATGACCCGGGGAGAGTAATAACTCAAAATCTGGTTCTCTAGATAATTTTCCACTTGTAGCTTTTTCCATTATTATTGATAAAACTCTTTCTCTCTGTATTGGAAATAGCATTTGTCTTCTTGCAGCTTCTAAATCTTTTTGTAAATAAATACCACTTTGTTCTAAATTATCAAACGTTTTAAATGTCATTTTCCTTTCCGACACCGCTATTCCTAACTTTTCTGGCGTAGCAGCAGGTTTACGATCAGATACTGTGATCCAACTATCATGTCCTACTTGATATGCTGGATACATATCGTTCGTACATTTTTCAATTATTTTTGGTTGATATTTATTATCAGTAAGTATTCTTGTAACTGATAATAGGAATACTTGTTTTCCTTGATACATCACTGGAAGTTCATTTGTACACTTATCTATAATTTTTACTGAAACATGTACTAGTTTACAACTGAACACTTGTAGGGTCTCACCTACTACTCGAGCAAAGCTTCATTTTTTGTTGAACAACATTGGCGCAATCAGCTCTGGATTTACAGTTGCTGATGCTATTTTTAATTGAAAATTTTAATGGATAATGACACAAATAATCTAGTTTGTTATGCTTATGAGATAGAGCTTTTACATCCCATTTATTTACTGAATCTTTAGCACTTCTAATTAACTTTTCAGATAAATATATCCCTTTATAATTTGTCTCAATAACTACATTTTGACATTTTATAACTTTTTTTTCTATAATCTTCATCACGTCTTCCTCTTTTTTTCTTTCGCTACAAAACCTATTTACTGTTTTCTTTTTAACTAAATGTTATTTAACACACACCATCCAGCAGCAGTTGACCATCATACTATATTAATATTTTTTATTTTTGTTCCAACCTTGTCATCAACTATTATGTCTTTTTTTAATTGAAATTTTCATGTTAAAAATGCTTCATCACATTGTTTTGCTGAAATTTTCACAGGATCCGGCGTGTATTTTGGTTTTATGGGTTCCGTTTCTTGATCTCCACAACGAAATACATGTTCCACAAATTTCACTATTTATTCTCTAGCTTCCGTATAAATATAATCTGATTCCTGATATATTTTCATTACCTTTTACGCGATTATTTCTATCGATATCGGGCTTGGGCATTGCTATACCTCGATCAAATAATATTTTGTACCAAATTTTGGTCTTGAACTGTCATATGCTATTCTTCCATTTGTTGAGTATAAATAATAAAAAGTATTTAAAAATATTTTTTGTTTTAATTAATAGATATAATAAGAAATTATTTATCTATTTATCATATTAAATATAAATCATATATAAATAATAGAATTAAAATTTAATAAAAAGATAAACAAAATAAATAAAGTAGAAGAATGTTTATGACGGAAAGGAAAGCATTATATTTTAAAAGAAAAATAAAAATAAATTATATTTAAAAGAAGACTATAAAAGAACAAGATTTTAAAGAAAGGTCACCTTAATTATATTTTCAAGAACGAGTTTTAAAGTTCAAGAAAGAAGAATTTTATTTTTGTTGAGAGCCTGCATAAATTATCTCACACCAGTGGCGTAGCGACTGTTTTTGGCGCCCGGGGCGGTCCTAAGATTTGCCGCTCCCTTAACCTTAACCCATGATTCGGAAACCTTAATTACTGTTTTTACTAAAAATTAAAGAGAGTCACAAAATATTTACTTTAATTTCATATTTTTCTTTATCATACTAAAATTTACTAAGTAACGAAGTCATTTCAAAATTTACAATTTTATTTACAATTTACAAGCGAACTTTTCACACTTTCCTTTCTGCAAATTTATTGATAACAGTATCAAAATTCAGTTCAACAGAAAGCTCCCTCTCAATGGGGAGGACTGCCAAGTCTGTAAGCCTTGATTGGCTCATTGTAGATTGGTATAGTTCTTAATGAGCTTTAATTTGGAAAACGAGTGTTCGCAGCTGGCAACGATAATAGCCTGGGTAAGAAAGATGCGCAGCAAAAGCATAATATTAGGGACGGAGTCTCGATGGTGATATCTCTGTGTGAAGCTCAAAAGTTCTAAAGGTCCGTCGATTCTGTTATTTCCTGAAGCTCGGACAAAATACTGCAGTCTTCTTCTTTCGGTTAAGAATTCCTCTTTCTCCACCTCATCTTCTATTTCACCAAGTTGGCAATCGTAATTATCATCAAAGAGATTCGATGGTGCAATAACAGCATATCTGTTTGCAAGATAAAAAAAAGTTGTAACTCGTTGAAATCTTGAATATATTTCTTCTATCAACCTGTCTACGACAGAGAGCATTTCCCGTCTCAACTCAGCATCAAATGTCATCGCTACATCAGTCGATCCCTCGCCATCCATTCTTTTCTTTTTGCGAATACGACGCTCAATACTTATCCGCATTTCAAAGCAGAGCTTTATGGATTCGTCCATTGCACTGTCCACCATCTTTTCTTTATTCTTAAAAATGTAATCTCTCAGTGATATGAGCTAGACTGAACTTTGATGCAGATCGAGCCCTTTTGTTTGAAGATACTTCTTGGCATCATTTATCTCTGGTAGAATGGAATTCCACAGGTTCAAAAGCGATAGAAACGAAAATGACAGTACTGATGATAGGATTAAAGATGCATCTGATCTTGTCATTAAATTTTCTCCTTCTTTGGTGAACTTCTCCAGAGCAGTCACGACTTGTGATAATTTTTTCACCAACACATTTACAGCATCAGCTCGAGTACTCCATCTGGTTTCCATAACCCGTTTGATACTTAGATCAGTCTCATGAATCAGGACATCCCAGCGATGTGTAGATGAGGAAAAAAAGAGAACAACCGGTCCAATGTGCCAAAACACGTAACAGATAGAAGCACAACGGAAGCTGCATGTATGCAAGCCAAATTTAGGGCGTGATTTGAGCATGGAACAAATAGAGCTTTTGGGTTAATTTCCAAGATGCGCTTCTGGACACCCGTTCGATGGGCAGACATAACAGCAGCATTGTCATATGTCTGGCCACGGCAATCATCAATCTGAATCTCGTCGTTTTCCAGTTGTCTAAATATCAGTTCAGAAATTTCCTTTGAGCTCTTTCCCTTTGTCTCGATGAATCGAACAAACGACTGCTCCACTTTCACTTCATTTCCGTCCATGTTTACGTAGCATAAAACTTCGCTCAACTGGTCCTTGTGAGATATATCTGGAGTGCTGTCAAAAATTATGCAAAAATACTTGCTCTTCTTGACCTGTGCTATGATTTTCTTTCTCACCTGCTGTGCTAAAATGCTCATAAATTCATTTTGAACCTCTGGTGACAAATAGGAAGTAACGATATTCTTTCCCAGTTTAACTTTAACCAAATGTTCACGGAGCACAGCGTCATATTTGGCCAACAAATGAACCAATTCCAAAAAGTTTCCTCTATTTTCCTGGTCTCCATCTTCGTGGATGTCTTCTCGATGGCCCCTTAGTGCCAGGTTTTGCGAGGAGAGAAATCTGATGATGTCCAGTAATCTAGCTAGAATTTCTCGCCATTTCTTAGTCTCCTTCTTAATTAATTCTTCCTCTACTTTGTTTATTGCCTTTCCTTTAGCGAGCCGTATCTCTAGCTCCTTCCACTTGAGAAATGCCTGCGCATGCGATGCGCTAACTTCGTGCTCATGAACCTTAGGATTTAATTTCCAACAGTTCTTAAAGCCTTCTTCAGCAGAAAAACTAGACATCCCAACTGAAAACAGTCTGCAGCAAAAGCAGAACAGGGCCTCCTTTGAGGGAGAATACACCATCCATGTTCTCATACTTTTCTCTCCTTTCCGTAGATCACGAAAAAACCATTTTTTGGTTAGCTTTCTAGTGTCACCTTTTGTTCTTGTGCTTGGTCGTGGTACTTCTTTGAATTAACAACGAAGGTGCTGCATAGAAGTATATCCTTGACGAACAAGCATAGCGCGAATTTCATGACTAATCTTAACTGACCAAAGACCAATGTCCGTAAAATCACTTACAAAGTATGTTTTCAGAGTGATTAATTAGTGCATTTCTTGTGCTTCAATTTCCCTCTCACAAACTTCTGCATCAATACCACCTTCGCCTTCCACAGTAACAGCATCGACTTCAATTGTAGCATTAGCAATATCAAATTTATCTCCAGTCTCTATTAGATTATCGTCCTTTTAAACGATGAATTGGTTTTATCGCATTAAATAAGAATAAATACAATGCAATATCCAATTTTTTTTAACAAAATCGATTTTTTTAATTTTCAATTTTTTTCAGCTTCATAAAAAAAGTCAAATTTATTTGCTAAAAAAGGAATTATTTAATAAAAAATCAAAAATTTAAAATTAAAAAAAATGTCGATTTTTTTTACGGTAAGTATAGCTTACGYATTTTTTTCTTATGTACTTTTTTATAAATTAGTGGGTACAAGCTGTGCTGAACAACAATTACAATACTTTGACAGCGGATATTAAGGATTAATTAATCAATTAATTGWTTTTTTAACGATTAAAATGTTTTAGCTTAATCAAAATTATAACCMCATTMTTTATACATACTTTTGAAATTAAGCACAAATTCACAGACATACAAAGTAAGAAAATGCAATCAAATAAAATCTAATAACTGGAAGTATTTAACTGAAATACAAAAATCAAAACATTGTCATGTAACTGTAAAGAATTTGTGCATATCTGGTAAGAGACAAATTTCCCAGCCCATTGATAGTTTTCATTAAATTAGTTCATTTTAACATTTTGTTATGTCCAGCATTTCTGGTCAGATTTTTCTTCGTTTTATTTTATACATAATATTTCTCCCATTCACAAATGCCGCCCCCAACAGTCGTGCTGCCCGGGGCGGACCGCCCCCCGCCCCCCTACCTACGCCACTGTCTCACACAAAGATAATTTAATCTAGCAAATAGTTTAAAAGTTCGTAATTAATTTCAATCATCACGTCAGAACTCTGTGTCGAAAAATCAGTGTCGAAAATTGGAGTTCTAAGTACGATCATAAAAAGAGAAACATATAATTTATATCTTGCTTAATTATGTATTTATATATTTTAAAATAATTCGAGAAAGAGAATAATCTTCTCACTTTATCCAAAATCCAAAATCAGCTTATAAGATTTAGGTTTTGTTTAAAATACTTTTGTAATTATTGTAATAAAGTGAAAAAATATTTATAAAAAAATCTTCAATCTTTTACATTTCATTTTTTTATATTTTATATTTTCATCTAGATACACCAACACATTTAATCCTTTTATTGCTTCGAAAATCATTATTATCAATATCATGATCATAGGTCAGGTGACTTTACCTTTCTTACTTCTATCTTTCTTTTTTAACTACTTTTTAATTTTTTTTAAATTTCTTTTTTAATTTCTATTATACCTGAATCACTTTTTCTGATTCATACTCTTTATCTTTGAATGCTCTCTTCCATCCACCTCGAGATTGTACCCATGGAGTTATCCAAATTTCTATAGTTTTTACAGCCAGATTTAGTGTTTGTAACAATATATATTAATGCTGTGATTATTTTATTTTGATCTGGTATTACTGCTAATGAATTTTTTACTACTTCTCCTTCATTCACCACTTTTTCGTTTTCTTTAATTAATCGATGTATATGATTGTTAATAAGCTGACTTGTTTTTATTACTTTTGCGTCACAATGGATATTTCAATAGATTGGTAAGCCTACTAATAATGAGGAATTAAAAAACCTGTCTAAAAGCAATTTAACATAAAGACTGAAGGAGACTATCGACCGAAGAACTAAAATATCCGAAAATGCTACAAACTTGTACCACGAGAATATCTTGTATATCTCCTAACTGTTACAAAAATATTTTAAACAACAGGAACTGAAAAGACACATTAAAACGTATATCTGGAAAAAGAGGTTATGAAACTTATTCTTGGAAATGCCACCAAAATTACTCAGTGAAATATGTTGGTCGATCAATGAATAGAAACAGCAAACACAATAACAGTTACCACCAAGATTTGTCTATATATGATGGACCAATGTCAGTAGGTAAAACCAACGTGAGTGATACTCGGGAAAATATTTGTATTACGGTTGGAAAACATAATGGGTAGAGGGATATTGCACTTAAAGTATTTTTACAGTTAATTCTTTGCCAAATCAATAATTAGGGATCATGATTGGTCATTTTTTAAAAGCAAGCCGAAAGGAGTATGAGTCATGACGAATTTTTACTTATGAAATAGTCGGAAAGGATCGGAATACCCTTGTATATTTTATTGTTTCTATCTGACAAATAGTCTAAGATTCAATGTACTTTGAGTCAATGTAGCTTAAATTGTTACCTGTACAGTCGGGGTATGTTTTATTAATTTAAATTAAATTTCATTTAGTTTACTTTAACTGTCTCAATTTTGAATTAAGTAAAACTGAAAAAATAGTATCTATTTGGATTATAAACTTAATATTTCAACGTGGCTCATGTGGTTACTGCTTCAAAATTTCCTAACCGATAAAACCGTTCTATTTACTTTTATTTAACATCCGAAGCACAAATATATGACAACTTTTATTACGACATAAAACAAGTAGTTCATCTTACTTTTAACATACACGTTAAAACTGTAAGCATATAAGATTGGACATTGTAAATTTAAAAATCAATATTTTAACATCCAAATAGAATCTCAGTAAAGTTTTTGGGTTTTACAATATAAAAAAATTAATCTATTATGTTGTTCTTGTACTGAAAATGAATTTTTGATCACATACCTTCTAATTGACCATTATATATCGAATTTGAATGAAATCATCATTATTTCTTATTCAACCTCAACGGTAAATTCACTGAGTTTACTAATGTTTAATAGTCTAATTAGTACTTCCAAAAATTTATTTCCATACTTAAGGCATATCAAAATGACTCCATAAAAAGAAACACAATCTATTTTTTTCTCATAAAAACGAAAACCAAAATTAATCAGTACAATCAAAAAATTTAGAGATTTTATTTCATTTCCAAAAAAAACAAATTTATCTACCTTAATTATATTAAAAACATCAAACGAATTACAGATGAATAGATTAGGCCTGGAATTTCTAAAAGTAGTCTCTCCGATATCCCCAAACTGCTTCAATTATTTATTAGATATTAATCATAGAGAATTAATATAATAAGCAAACAAATAAATCACATTGAATCACTGTTCGAATTTCGCTCAAATTTATTAATATTTTTTTTTAAAAAAATAATAATTAATAAAATAATATAAATTTGTAAAAATTTATATTTATAGAATTGATAAAAACAAAGAAATCTCATCAAATATTTAATCTACCAACAGATCTGCTAGATAAATTACATCAACACCAAATAAGCCAAATCACCAGACACGATATATCTATAAAATATTTACAAAATCAGAATAATAATAATAATTTTTTAATAACTGTTAAGGAAACCAGTTTCCACCGGAAAGACAAAGATAAATTTCAATGTTTTTTTTGTTAATTTTGGTAAACTAAAAATCAAAATAATCAATAAGTTCGTAATCTCGATTTGAGAATCTGCTACAAATTAATATTTCAAATCATCACATTTTTTTAAAATTACTTTTCATAAATACAAAAGATTCAACCATAATAAAATAAACGAAAAAAACACATCTTTACAAAATTTTACAAGAAAATCGATGAAGAATAACAGTAATAATAATATTATTATTGATAATAATAATAATATTAATAACAGTGATGTTGGAGCTGAACATCAAATTGCAAGGGAAACAAATCAATGAAAAAAAAACGATGATGAGAGTATTATGCACGTTACAAGTTATACAAAATTCCACACTGAATAATAATTGCTGAAAATATAGTTTATTGTTTTTATGAAAATATTAGCATTGATATGAGCCAAATCAATTCATAGGCAGAGAAAATACTGACAAATGAGATGTTGTAACATGAATACTATAATCGCCGAAATAGTGCGACAACGTAGAAAAGTATATTAGAAACAACAAACTAAGCAGCAACACATCATCGAGACGTGTTGTGGAGAGATTATTCTGATGGGATTGCTCTCAGTGTGCATAAATGGAATCAGAACGTTTTAGAAATGCCTATAACAGTCCAGACATCATGTCATATTATAGTAGAATAATAATAATATTGTAGGCATTACAAGAGAGGCACATATATGATGATAATAAATAACGGTAAATGAAAAATCTACGAAATTTTGTATCACCGACTTTTGTTTGCCTGGAAAAGTCTAGTATTATTTTTCTGAAATATAGAGAAACACATAAATGCAATCATTATCTCCGTCCTTGTGGATTGTAATTTATAAAACATCATATAAACATACACATCCCCCCGAACGATTGGTGACAATGAATTATTGTAGATTTCATGGACTAGCGATTAGAGGCGACTAATTAGAGTTAGTAATCAATACTCATTGTCAGATGAAGAATCAGACAGCAACGTATTTTGATTATTACTGTTGCTATTTTTGGACAATTTATTTTTTTCTGAAATTATATAAAAAATATTAAATTTGAAATTAAAAAACAAATTTAAAATTAAATAAAATATAAAAAGTAATTCGATTTAATACAAATGATAATTAGAAAACCTTATATATATATATAATTATTAATCTATGAATTTCATGTTCCTCTGTATATTAAAAGCCAAATTCATTTATTTAAAAATATANNTTTAAAAATATACCTTTTAATACTATATATTTTGATAGATGAACCCTCATCATCACTGACAAATTATTCGATGCATGTGTATACAAATGCATAATAATGTTTATGTAATCTATAAGGTGAAATCATGCTAATAAAAAATTCTCTATAAGATAATTTAGACTGTCACTTAGACATTGATTTTAGGGCAACGTGACCTAATTAACAATGTTTTGCACGACTAACTCTCACAATAACTATCAAAATGCTTACTTTAAATCTTTAAATTACCAATTTTAATACCAAATTTACATTTTTCTACGTTCAACCAGAGGTGCACACATGCCCCAAAAATGTGGCCCTGTCCGGTTGGGGCCGGGGCCATTTTTTTCAAATATATTTTTTGAAAGATAAACTACATTTTAAAAAAATTTTACCTTTCGAAAAAAAAATTTCAAAAAATACTTTTTGTGCCTGATATATTTCTAGCACTTTTACTAAATTTGAAAAAATTTTTTTGGTCGTTTTTTAACAATAAATCTTGTATCTCTATGGACAAAATTTGATTTGATTTCATATTTTTTATAAAAAATCTGCAGATTCTTTTAAAAAAAACTGTTCTAAAATTTAGTATATTACAACTTCTTTGATTGAATAATTTACAAGATTTTGTTAGTCAATTTTTAAAACATTTCAAGCTAAAATTTTTTCTAGCTTTGGAAATTATTTATTGATATTTAGTTTTTTGTATTAAAAAACTGTTTTCTATTGAAAATTAAAAAAAAAACTCTTAGTAAAGTAGCTGTTTATAATTATTTTAAACTACAAAAAATGTGAGATCATAAAATAAAAACTGTAAAATTACTATAGTGCAAATATTTTTTTTTAAAAAACCTTAAAAAAGGACAATGAACAAAGACGAATTTTATGACGATCAAACGGCTCTTGCAAAGAAAAAGAGTACATAAAGAAAAAAAATATATATTTGTATAAATCTTTGATGCAAATTACTCACTTTGAAAATGCTATACCGTGTTTCAATTGTTTTTTACATGGCCATAAGGTTTAAGTTTTTTTCTTTAAAAACCTATACTTTCGAATTTATAATTTTAAAAAATAATATTTTTAATAAAAATTTTTTTATAAAAACAACCACGTTTTTCAAGCATTACCAATGCACTAAAAAGAGGAAAATAATTTTTTTCTAGACATGTGCGAAATTTTATACTTAACCCAAAAAGGTGGGCGGATTTCTGAATTACTGCTATTAGTAACTGCTATTTCTTCTTTACTGCTTTTTAGTAACAATCGATCATTTCTATGCCCCACGTTTTTGGTTAGGTATAAAATTTCGCACATGTC
>MQRK01236158.1:41707-53976 GCA_001938485.1 Girardia tigrina
GGGAAGTGAAATTTATCAGGAAATTATCTCTGTTCATGGTGCTGACAGTATTGGAGAATCTACAGTGTATCGGTGGATAACTGAATTTGACAATGGCAAGACTTCTTTTGCTTGGGAAAACTGCGGGAGAAAATCAACAAAAACAACCCCTGAAAATATTCAGTTGGTCTCTGGAATTATTAACGCCAATGGTGCAGTGACCATTGATGAAATTGAAGATGAGACATCCCTCAGCCATGGAACCATTCAGCGTATTGTGAATAACCATTTGGGCTTTCGGTCTGTTGCCTGTAACTGGGTTCCTCATGCATTGTCAAATGATGAAAAGGTTAATCGTGTCACTGCTGCAAAGGAATGGTTGAAAATTTTGAAAGCAAACACCAACATGAACATATTGTGATGGTGGATGAGAAGTGTTTTTACATGAGAACTGTTGGCAAGAAAAGAAGCAACCGTTGCTGGGTCTCCCCTGATGGTGATCACAGTGAACTTATTCATGTTATGAAGTGTAGCCAGTTTGACAGAAAAATCATGTCTGTCATCGCAGTGTTCTTCACTGGGAAATATCTATGCGAACTGCTGCAGGAGAGACAAAGCATGAATAGCGAGCGTTATGTCACTTTTCTTGTTAATATGGAGAAGAAGTTTAGTCGACATGTGTTTCCACTCAACTGGAAAAACATGATTTTCGTGCAAGACAACGCTAGGCCTCATGTTTCCAAAGTGACGTCCATGTTTCTAGCAAACAAGAATGCTACCTTGCTCCGTCAATCACCATATTCCCCTGATTATAACATCTTGGATCGCTTTATTCACCCTTACTTGGAAGATCAGCGACACAAAACCAATTTTCAATCTGCAGATGAATTACATCAATTCATTACATTAGAACTGAAAAATATTTCTTCTGATCCATGGTCATCTAAGATGGGAAAACTGATACAATGCCTCTCCAATGTTATAAAGAAGAATGGTGATTATGAATAAATGTATTACACAGGGTTGTTTTTTTACATTGCTCTTTAAAAATGATATTGACATTTCAAAAGTCTCATTCTTTCTGGTATAAAATAATATAAAAAAATCTCTTAATTTTCATTAAGTTTAAAAAAATGAAAAGAAAAATTAACCCGAATGGGGCCACCGACCTTTTAAAAAAACACTGCTCAAATATTTTTTTACATCAATTTGACGACTCAGCAACAGGCGACATTAGGTGCAATATTCTTTGTATATATGAGTCATGAGTTTGAACTTATCAGTTTATTATGTTTATCTTTACTCTGTTTACACACGTTCATTATAGTTTGTGAAAATACAAGAAGTTGTACCATGACTGAATGGAGGTATGTTTTAATATTTTCTAATTATTATAATAGTGTTTTTTTCTTGTCATTATCATTTATATACTCTTAGTTATTGATGTATATCAAATTTGGTTTAAATTATTTTATTTGTTTAGATTTATTACTAAAAAACTTTGACTGTCTTTTTAAAAGGGCGGTGGGAGTATAAATTACCAATAAAAAAATATTTTTTAGTGAAATGAAGAGACCATTAACTTTGAATGAGTTGCTGGAAGAGGCTGAAAAAGCTTTAAACGAAGATGAAATTCCGGATAATATTTTCCTATTTCCTCCTGAAAATGATGAAAATACAGATGAAGACTCTGGGGATGAAAATTTGGTGACAATAAATAATTTACCAGGAAATCAATTACGTGCAGAAGCAGAAGCTCAAATTCTAGACAAGGGCTTAATCGAAAATCAAGAAATTATACCTGAATCTTTTGCTTTTGACAGTGATGATGATTTACCTCTATCAGTTATTGCTAATCAACTTAAAACATGTGGTGAATATAGACGCAATTCATGGGTGAAACAAGATCTCACACCAACTTTACTAACTTTTTCCTATTGCTGGTTTTAATACTTAAACAATAGTAATGTATTTTTTAAATGATAATACATTAACCTAGAAGATTTTTTAAAAATTAGATTAAAAAGAATAGCAATTATTTTTGATCATATTAAATTAAGATGTTTTATTTTTTTAATTTTTCCATTAAATTATTGTTAGCTATCGTCCGTAAATGTTGATATTTATACTAGAAATTTAAATAATTTATTGCTGGTCCCCAAAGCCATTAAAGATTGATGTTTTCAAGAAGCCGCAAACATCTATAACAATCCAATAATGAAACGCGGCGCCAACTTGACAAGTCCTATCGGAATTAATTTTAATTGACAATTAAATAACATAATTGAAATCACGTTTAAAATGAATACAAATTTAATCCTTTTGGGAATATTTAAATTTTAATACTCAATTAAAATCTTTGAAAAAATATTCTTTAGAAACAAACTTATTAATAATTCGTAATGGATCAAAATAAAAAGCAAAAAATTCAAATAAAATATATTACGAAATAAAATATAATTACAAGTAGTTATTAAATCTTTAAAGGAAGGAGATATCTTTCAACTAAACATCTGGTACGTCCCGTTATACTTCACAATCTATTCCCGAAAATAATCATATAACATATGACTCAGTTTCTACAGTGTTCCAATGCTCGTCTTCAAGAACACTGAGGAAATATAAGAAAAATGGAGTTCTTTTACGGAGTCGTTGAGCCAAAAGGGTTAATTCAATTAAAAATTCCTAATAATTTTTGCTATACATAAATTTATAAATTTAATAAATTATAATTCATAAATTTAACTGTATAAACATTAAGAACTAATAATACAACCTTAAAAACCAAGCAAAGTATTTACTAGTGAAATGCGTAAATTAATTTATAGGGGTTGTCGAAAGACCTAAAATGCATGGCTGTAAAAATTTCCTGATAAACAACTTCTATTAATTTTATATAAAAATAAAAAACATCGATGTATAAAACAAAACCAATAATTTTATTTTAAGATTATTCGATTTCCTCGAATCCATCAAAATCTTCATCAAATGTTTCGAATCTTTATCCTCACTTCCAGTTTCAATTTCTGAATCATCATCATCACCTTCGATATTTTCATCATAAGTTTGAATTTCTGCTTTCTTAAATCCATTTTTAATACACTGTGGTGTAACATCTTCCCAGCTTTTAACAATCCAATAGCATTTTTCTGAATATGTCGCTCTTGATTTTCCCCGTTTTGTTGTAAATGTGACAACCATTGATAATCCAATTTTCCCAATATATCTTAGCTTAGATTTGAACGATTTGTTAACTGATAGATCAAGTGGTTGAAGGCTTTTAGTGAGGCCACCAGGGATCACTGAAAGTTCAGTTCATTTTTAACATCCTCAGTAAAATGACATCTAGCAGAATCGTATATTAAAAGTGATTTTGGCTTAAAAAAGGAATCCTTTCTTTTTATCAAAATTTTTTGTATCCATTTTTTCATTATTTCACTATTTGACCATCCATTTTTATTGACTTCAACAATAATTCCTTTTGTAAAATTTTCTTTGGGCATTGTTAGTTTTTTAAATATCACCACTGGTTTACATTTTTTTCCATCAGCAGTTACAGTTAATATAACTGTAAAATTATATTTTTCATTTCCGGTTGTTTTGATCAGAATATCTTTTTTCCTTTTTCATCAACTGTCCTTGTATCTGGAATATCGAAACTAGCAAAAACTTCATCCATATTCCCAAGATGCTTCAAATCGATATCTCTCTTTTTATCTTTAATAAAAAGTAAAAATGATTCTTTTTTTCTTCCCAATCAGCTGGTATCGATTGTCCGACTGAAGTTACTGCTCTCATACTTAAATTATTTCTTTTCATAAATCTTGTGCACCAATCATTCGTTCCTTTAAAATTTTCTATATTAAAATCATATTTTGCCATTTTTTCGCTGTTAATCTAATATCAATTGTAGAAACTTAAAACCCTTTCTCCCTTTTTTCAATTACATACTTTTTAACTGCCTTTTCTAAATCGTGACAATGTGCAAATCCCCCTATTTTTGCTTTCTTTTTTTCGGCATTACGTTTAAAAGATTTGTCGATTTTCTTCAATCCCAATTGTTTTTTTTCATTTATATTGAATTCTCTTTCTGTTTCTCTGTTACCATGTTTTTCAGCATAAGCAATAATTTCCAATTTTCTTTTGACCATAAACGATCTTCTTGTTTTCTTCATTTTTAACATGGATTTTAAATTCAAATTATTTTAATAAAACAAAAATAATTAAAGTTAAAATTAAAATAATATTAATTTAAATTTAATGATTTCTTCATTTGCATAATTTAAAATAAGTTTTTGATTCAAGTTTTCACAAAAATATGCGACTTATGCGCTGTTGAATTTAATTTTCAAAATTTAAAAAAATGAGGAAAAAAATTTTTAAAAAATGAAAAAAATTAAAATGAGGAAGTAAATTTAGACTATATGTATTTAATATGAATCTTTATTTTCATTATATATGATATGGTATTTTTGAAGGAACCTATTTATTATACTTCGATATTTAATACAACACAATTAGGAAAAATACTAAAAACTATCTCATTAATTACTGTAAAACTAGTTGTAGTGAATTTATACTTCTCCATATCGTTTTTAAGACTATTATATCAAATATTACTATAAGGAAGTAACAAAAAGCTATTCTCCGTTGGAATATATCGCTATGAATATTTACTCCACTAAACGGTTCTTTTTACACTGGAATGTAAAAAATTATGGACCACAGAGCAAAAATGGTTAGAGCATTCTTTTTTATTTGTATTATAATAATATAATTTAATAATTATAATAATATGTATACATAATACTATGCATTCATTAATTTAATTTATATTCATTCCCCCTTTTTAGTCCAACTTTTCTTATAGAGGTAGTTTTCTCGGTCTTAAATAACTCCTTATAGAGAGGTTTTACTGTATAATTGCAATGTACAAATTAATTACCATTCTCTCACTTATCTTTCTTATTTTTCTTTGCATCGAACGTGATGTCTTCTTATCAAAAGATACTTTATTGTTTATGGAAAATAAATATAATTATAGTTTTTATCATTATCACGATTCAATAACGTTTGTTAGATAATTCGAATAATTTAAGGTGTAAAATGAAACATAAGCATATTAATTTTTCACAGAACGTTCGAACGGTGAATCATTTACTGTTACTCTGTTGTACTTCACAAAATAGTTTAAAAACAGAGAGATTGAGAAATAAGGAACTCTCCATATTTGCCACTAAAGATTTGTGAAGAGTGTGGCATTATGATATGTTGAAGATATGAATTGCGAATGTATCAATAGTGTTGAAATTTATATCTTAAATTTAGTTGTGATTGCTAAGTTTTAGATTTAATTTATATTGTCATTTGAAAAACGAATGACTATGAGTAAGCCTAAAAATCGTCTAAGTACAAGTGTTAGTGTGTTTGATGACTGTTAGATGTTGTGGACACATCATCCAAATTAGTAGAATCAGACATTTTTCTAAAATTTATTTTATCACAGTGTTTATTGAAACTGAATTTAAATATACGTATAATTCTTTTTATTTTGAAGAACTTTCTTTTTTTATAAAATCTAAACTGAATAACTTAAAATTATTTATAATATAAACACAAATTTATTTTTCCATGCGTTATATTACCTTGTTTTCTATATATATATATACATATCCATTGAATTTAGAAACATATTTTTGAAGTCTTTTAACTCAATCAAATTTATTCAAGCTTTGTATATTTACTCATTCTCGATGACAATAAATGAATTTGGAGAAATGAAATGGAAGAAGTAAATGAAGTGGAGAAATTCTTAGACAAAAAGCAACGGCATTTACCAAGAACCTGGGAGAAATAAGTGGAGACGCAGACATAAACACGAATTATATAAACCGGTGGAAATAAAACCATGAAATTTCTTCGAAAACCATGTCTGGAGAAAGTGCTGCTATTCCAGAAGAAGCATTCTACACTAGAACGAAGTAGTTTCAAAAGAAATCATGTAAAAATATCCTCCGCAAAACATTCTTAACTGCGATGAATGTGGCCTCTTCTGGCGGATGACACCGGACAAAACACTGGGATTTAAGAATGAAAATGTGCACGATGGGAAACAATCAAAAGAACGCCTCACTGTACTCAACTGTATGTCAATGGCTAGGGAAAACTTTCCACTTGTGATTGGGAAATTTTGAAATCCACCTTGCTTTAAGAATATTTTAAAGATTCCAGTGAGATATCGTGCAAATAAAAAGGCCTGGAAGACTTCAGGCTTGTTCCATCAATTTGTCATCTCACTTGATAAAAAAATGAAATCTGAAAACATGCAAGTGACCTTGATTCTTGATAGGTGTCAAGTGCATCTAAAATATATTGACAGGTTGACTAACATAGAGCTATTCTTCCTTCCTGCCAACACAACTTCCAAAACGCAACCACTCGATGCAGGCACTCGAAATGCAATTATCGCAAGAAGCTTGCTCAGTGCCTACTAGCTTGTTATGAAAACAACATAGAATTCAAATTTACATTGCTGGATGCTCTGACTTTTCTGAAGCAAGCCTGTGATACAGTATCTGAAGATACAGTCATAAACTGTTTCAAACACGTTGGCTTCGATGTTCCAACATTAAATCTGTGTCTCGTTCCCGAACCGCAACCAACACATAACAATATCTTCGAGCATTTGCGTGAATTCATGAAGATACCGGCCGATGTGAATTTCGAACAATTTGTGCAGGCTGATAACAGCTTACCTACTACCGCAGGATTGACTGATATGGAAATATTGGATGGCCTTGTTCAGTTAACAGAGATCTTAGACGTGGTCGATGTGAGGAATATTTGGTGTGTGTATGTTTTTGTGTAGTTTTTACATGTTCAAATGTTGTATGTTGATTTGGGATTGTGCCTCTCCTAACCAGATGGATTATCAATATTTAATTTTTTATAATCTGAAACTAATTTATTTAAATTTGGATTTAATATTCAAATTTTTAGTTTTTATTATTGCAGCTTTTAAATAATTTTAATGATTTTATTTTTGTAAATTTTTAAATAATTAAAATCAAATTAATGTTTAAAAATTACTATAAAAATATTTTATTTCAGCCAATCAAATTTAAATTAAATATTTTTAAATAAAATAATCTTATCAAGTATAGTTCAGATTATAATGTGAGATATTGAAAATTGATTGATGGATCTAAGTGAAAGCATTACTGTTGATCATCATAAAGATGATAAAAATTGTGAATGTAATAAATGTTCTGTCA
Organism: Girardia tigrina; assembly: GCA_001938485.1. Classification (NCBI taxonomy): domain Eukaryota; kingdom Metazoa; phylum Platyhelminthes; order Tricladida; family Dugesiidae; genus Girardia; species Girardia tigrina. The sequence continues at coordinate 48,961 of MQRK01236158.1, forward strand.
AATATGTGAGTTCTCTTAACATAGCGACTTCACACCACGTGACTCCGAACATCAAAGGTCCAGAAACATTCGATGGATCCGAGCATAAGTTAGAAGAATTCCTGATAAGTTTTAACAGGTATTCAAAGATTATGAGATTATCAGAGGATAGAAATCTCCTACTGGTAACACCCTACTTGACTCTAGATGCGATTCTGAGATACAAGAAGGCCCCAGGGAGTACTTGCGAAGAGAAAATGCGAGCAGCATTTTCAAAAGAGAAATCTATTTTGGATTTGATAAAGATCTCATTGAGTTAAGAGTAGGTTGCGGTGACCCGACACTTGTGTTCCGCAAAGCAGATGAGATAATCGAAAAATTAGTAGAGAAAAAGTTGGGAAAGAAAGAACTATCAAACTTGGTCTATGCAACTTGGTCTTTACAACACTATCCCCTGTATCGGAACCTTTTTCTATTACATACAATAAAAATAGGTTGGTAAAATTCAAAACTGGATCATTCGTCATACACCTGGTGGGAAACAGTAACATAATTTCAAAATACAATTTTCGTGTAATTTGTCTAATCAGGATTAATTTTCTTGGTCCCCACGAATCCAGATTACGCGATTTTGACTGTAGTTACTAATAACATAATAAATTTATTAAAAAGGTAATAGTAATTTTCCCTTCTACAAAAGATAACAAAAAATTCTGTTGGCCAAGTAGAGTTCTGCACACGTAAAACATCCATATATATTTTTTTGATTTACTGGTTAAATTTTCATTTCCTAAAACTTTTATGATTATTTCGCCATAATTCATGATTACCAGTTCAAAGTTCGGCACGCGTTGGCATAATCATCAAAGATCCTTAGCATCTTTTCCAGATAAGCTAAGTATTCAAATGTCTAGACATCAGAAATAGGTCAAGGTTGCGTGCGTGTATTATACCGGAGCTGGCAAAAAGTGGCGGGACTTTACTCTTCGCGCGTGCACTTTTTGCATTAGTGGCGGGGCTTATCTGGAAAAGATCCGATCCTTATAGTTTTTATTCCAATTTAATAATAAAGAAATCATAAAAATACTTTAAATAAAAATAAATTTTGTATAAAAGATTGTTACTATAATAATAATAAATTGAGACGAGTAAATGATGCCCAAATTCGACCACCGTTTTCGAATTTCTCAATAATCAATCCGCAAATTCAACTTGTAAAATACACAGCAACATTTACGATGTATTATTTCTAAAAGATTATTTACAAATTTTACAACAATATTTTTATTTGGTAACAAATGAGTGAAACAGCATCAGAAGTATTTGATGAATATTTAAATATATCTGAAACAGTAGAATAATACTTTATACAAAAATTAAATATCGCAATCTGCTGCAATATTATAAAAAACAAAAATTATATACTTTTAATATTAAATAAATAGAAGGATTTCACACAAACAATTAAATTAATTTTTGATATCGGATATCATAAAAATATTTTAATGTGGTTGGAAATGGAGAGGAAAGAATTTAATTATCGTGTATGATGTTTGGGAGTGCATAGTTGAAAATTATTTTAATATTCAAATATAGAAATAATTCAATAATTACTAACATATTTTTCTTAGCCATAAGTTTAATTTAAATATCCATTTAAAGATTTTGAAAATATTAGTTGAAAATTTTTCATTTCATATTTAACTCCTAAGGACTATCAATTCTTTGTCTTCTGTATATATACTTGAAGGATGGACACAAAAAATCAATATTTCACTAATATGTCTAGACTTATTTTATGACCAGATAAAACAATTAAAAATATAAATGAAGAAAACATCAATTGCGAAGTCTTCGAATATTTTAATAAATTCGAACAAATACTTAAAAACAGCTATAAAGTAAATGAATCCTTAATTTCAACGTATTTTCATTTGTCTGCTGTAAGTAAAACAGTAACATTTACTTCACAGATTGTTGACCATTTCACCGCCAACACCTCTAATAAATTATTGAACCTGAAAGAGTCAATGCGTTTAGCTATCGGCAAAATAATAAACTGAATACAACTATTAAACTGAACATCGAAGCCATACGTTCAGATATTTAATTGGATCCATTATTTTCTAATGATAAATCAATGTTTTAAAAATTAACTTAATTAACTGATAAAGTAATAGCGTGCATTTGTTCCATCAATTGAAAATGGAGTCTTTTGATTCTTTTTATGAGATTCCTTATGGGTTCAAATGTTTATATTTTATTGTGAACTATTTTGAGACTTGATCAAATTAATTTTCGACGAATTTAACGGTTGATTTTGTTCGTTTTGCTTCTTTAAATGAAGAATTAATACGACAATTATAACAACAATATCCTTGACGATAATCCTGATTTGATTCTGTAATGTTTCAGGGATATATATCCAACTATAATCGCTTTTTTGTAAAAATTATTGTCGAAAAATGACAAGTTATCCAACTATTGCTATTACTAGGCCATATTACTTGTATATTGTTCATTGAGTTTTTGTAATCTTTTAATTATTATAAGTATTATGTTTTATGTGCGGGGGTGAAATAGTCTTTTTCGTTTTCTTTCAGTCTTTCTTTAATTTAATTTTCTTTTCCTTTCATTTTTCGGGTCAGTATACACAAATAAAAATAAGCAAACAAATAAATGAATAAATAAAAACATTCATATTTAAAGTAAAAAAATAAAACTCAAATACATACACTAGTACAAAAAATAACAATACACTTTTACACTAACATCAAACAGATATGGCCCTGAATATTTCATGTACAACCTAAAGTAAGAAATAAAGTATTTATAGTTAAAATTGTACTTCCAACATACGATTTATGTATTTTTAATATCCTTTTTATAATAAATTTTACTTAAGAAGCTTATAAAAAACACAAAAACGGTCTCTTTTAATGATCATATTATACACTCATACCTCGCTATACGGCCGCTCTTTATATGGCTTTTCGCTATAACGGCCTACTTTAATTATGGCATTTTTTCGATTTACGGCCTAGAATTTTTCGTTATACGGCCAAAAAAAAATTTTGAAAAAAGTGTGAAAAAAACATTAATATACATATTTTCTAGGCCGTATCTAGGAACGTATCTAGGCCGTATATCGAGGTATGAGTGTATTTAATGTCACATGCCATACAGTAGTGGTCATTTATTAAAAGATTCTTTCACAGCTAAATCATAATCCTTGATTTCACATTTTAAAAGCTTAACTCGTAAAAATGATCGATCTAATTGATACTTAAACTTGCATTCGTGGATCAGATCATGCTCAATATTTTTTTTATAATTAATATAATTAAGCAACTTTCCTGTGAGGTATATTTAAATGGTATTTGGGAGATTCGTGAATGCGTCTTGTGATACGTTTATATGTGGCTAGTATTGAAGCACGAAATCTCTACCTGGACACTTCGTGGTCAGGTTAACTCTAGGGTTAGGGGTTAGGATTATGATTATGGTTTAGGTTAGGGGTAAGGGTACTGAAACGTATAGAATCTACATTTAAATTGGATTAGTTTAAGATATTAAGAATTAAAATATTAGTAAAATAGTTATAACAATTTATTATAACGACTTATAAAATAAATAAAAATTGCTCGAAGTGTCCAGGTAGAGATTTCATTCTTCAATACTAGCCACATATAAACGTATCACAAGACGCATTCACGAATCTCCCAGATCATAATGAAAGTTATAAAATACACGATTAATTTTTTTAGGAAATACAATCGATAAATACTTATATCTTTATTTAAGGTAGTTGTTAAAATATTTTGATATTTACTCTCTTTTTGATACGATTGACAAGTTTTTTTTCATTTATAAGAAAGACTGTAACAGCTAAACAATGATTTAATACAACAGTTTTATTTGAGATCTAAAAGAAGATATATGCGTTGGCAAGTATTGAATAAGTAGTTTATAACTTTGAAGGTCTGTAAAAATGAATTTAAGGGTTATCAAGCAGGTACATAATCACTTTACAAAAATCAAATTCCTTTTAGAAACAATGTTTTGACAGTGTTCGACATCGTCAAGACATTTCAGAAAAATATTTCCCAAGTATTTCATAATTTTAATAACAAATAGTAACATAATACTTGAGTAAACGTTGTGTAACGTGAAAATATATAAAAAAACACTAATTCACAGAAATATAAATATTGCATGAACTAACACCAAAAATACATCTTGGAATTTATCTTTGAAATAAAAATACAATCGGCATTATCCAAAGTAATGACTTTAAATGGCGAAACTGGGAAAGAAAAGAATTACCGTAAAAGTGGCTAATTTGAGACACTGCGATAAAGCTATGACAGCCAGCCAGTTCATAGCTGCGCTTCATTTTTAAATAGGTAGGCAATGATATATAATATCAATAATATCTATAATATCAATAATCATTTTGCAATCAGTAATTTATACGGTTAGTGATTTTTTTTATGGCTGGTGCCATAAGCAAGTGCTGAAACGCCTTCCAGATGCCCGGAATCAAGATGAACAAAATGAAACAGTAATAGGTCGGCGAATTGATGATGCATTGATCAGCATTTTGAAGGAGAAGAAGAGACCAAGAGGACAGGAGGTGACACCTGGACGACCAATTCTGCCTGAAGATTTAAATTCTGCTAAGGAAGAAGAACCTCAAACCCAACCTCTACGTCAATGTCGTGGACGCCCAAGGAAGCATCCGAACAATGACGGAGAAGACAAGTGCTCAATTTGTAGTACTCAATTCGAGGGATCCCGATGATTGGACTGGGTTTAATGTATTCAGTGTACTCGATGGTCCTGTGGCGTTTGTAATATTGGAACAATGGAGCCATTAACAATAAATTTTGCTTGACAGTTTGTATTATACATTTTTGTACTCATCTTTTTTATCAAGTATTAATATTTCCATTATAGTTAAAAAAATAAATATTTATTGTGTCTCAGATTAGCCGCTTTTTCTTCATTTTTCAACAAGTTGGATAATAAGTTCTA